>CM022757.1:35499450-35634450 GCA_012411365.1 Ameiurus melas
GTGTAGTCTTTCAACTTGTGAACTGTGTGTGTGTGTGTGTGAATATTTGTATATGGTAAATATGATATATAATTATTTTCCGTGCTCGTTAAGATGCCAGCAGACAAGCTAATTACAAATTAAACACATGAATGCATAAAAAGACACGAAAATGAAGTATTTGAACCTCATAGTTAAATACAAAATGAGGGGGAAACTGCATCAAGGTTCACTTTTGGAAAAAAAAAAAAAAAGTACCAGAAACGTTATAACCCTTTTGTAACCCTTTTGAAAAATGTGTGCTTATCAATGTTTAGTCTCTCCTCCAAAAAAAAAAATCTAAAAAACACCTCTAAAAAACCACTGCCTTAGCATTCTCTACACCTTTAGTTCATGAAGGAGAGAGGGAGCGCACACATCTTTCCCTACAAGGTCAGCCTGCATATAAAAGCTGAACCTAACTAGAGTTCATCTGAGAAACAGGCAAGAATGATAAAAGCACATGTATATTATGACGCTCAAAAGTAAGCTTGGGTGGATGCTGTTGTCACTAAACACGCTCAGGTTGTTTCTATAACATGATGAATCAGGAAACATCTAGAATCACACATATTTAAGAAAATATTGCATATTCTATACTATATGTATACATGAAGGGTGTAGCTTCACCATAACATTTAATTTATCTAACATCTACAGTTAGCCACTTCTCAGTATTTTCTTCAGTATATGTAAGTGCACTTTTTTTTGTCTCTTTGCAGAAATATGACCTTTATTGTTAAGATAATGTTCCAATATTGTGCATACATAAGATCCACAATTCTAACACCACATTCTAACACCATAACACCACATTAACACTATTTTAAATGAACACAATGTGGATTTTGAAGCAATGGCACCAAGTTTGATCCACATGTATTTATTTATTTGGGGGGTTTCCAAGGATTTTTGCCAGACTTCTGACAATCCGTCAGTAAATACACTCAGAATGTTTTCCTTCGAACAGAGTAGCAGGATGTTTATTTATCCAACACTGGAATTCTTTCAGATCAAGAGAGAAGATTTCTGTATCAAATATTGGAGAATAGTGAGGATAGTGTGGATTATAATCCACGAAGTGACAAACAGGATCACTTCAAACACATATGAAAATCCATTTGATAAAATTCACAGCAAACACTTACATGATAAAGAGTCCCAGTTTCAAGTGCTTGGGCTTGTGCAGCTTGAATGATGTACGCTGAAACGACAAAATTAGTCTTGTGTTACATCATTTTTATACTGTAAATAAAATAATTATTCTTTATTTTTTTTTTTTAGTATTTTAATGATAAGAAACACAACTGTATGACATGGTTTTCTGGGTATTCTTAAATTGGTGACCAAATTCTGTGAGTTTGCATCAAGTACTAGTAGGTCCCTCCCTACCATTCAATATCACGATGATAGCTTAATGGACATCTTGTCAAATGCTTGCTGAATTTATTGCCTGATGTTTGCCAAATGTATATATATCTAGTTTATATATATATATATATAGTTCTATAGTTCTGTGCACACAAACTATCAGACCACAGTCTGCAATACGGATATGAAAGGAAGGTTTTTTTTTTTACTGGAACTCCTTCAAAAACTGCACTTTGAAAACTGCACGTTGTTTTTGTTGAGCTGTTACTGATGACTCACTCACAGTCTGTGGTGGAAGGTTTTTTTACACTCCCTGCAAGCCTTCATTGTGTGTTTAGATAACCTTATGGTCTGCCACTGTTTAAGCATATTTCTGGAGGTGCATTCTGCAGTTCCATTTCTTCTTATTTTCTCTCTCTCTTCTCTCTCTCTCTCTCTCTCTCTCTCTCTCTCTCTATATATATATATATATATATATATATATATATATATATATATATATATATATATTTATTTATTTATCACACATAAATTGTTGTCTATTATGTAGCTACTCATTCCCTGGGCATAGCTTTGGCAATATTTTAATCTTTGTAGCTTTAACATGACCTGAAATGAAGAGCAAACTTCAAACAAACAAACAAACCAACAAAAAAACGTTTTTTCTAAATATATTATTTGCAAGGCGCCAAATTGGCATTGACAGCATGATTAGGTGTCATAGTTTGAATTAAGTGAGACTGAAAAGGAAATGCTTTGGAAATGTATAGCACCTCCAATAAGCTACATACACATAAGTTTGTGGCAGTGGAGATTGATGTTCCTGGAGAGCGGGGTGACGGCGGGGGGTTACCAGGCTAAGAGAAGACATCATGTTTTTAGACTAACAATCTAATCTGAAGCATTTGCCTTTAACAAAAGACATTGCATTACAGTGATGTGTCTTCTCTTAGCCTGGTAATCCCCCAGCTGCACCCTCTTCCAGGAACATCAATCTCCACTGCCACAAACTTATGTGTATGTAGCTATTGGTGTGTAGCTATATGCATTTTCAAAGCATTTCCTTTTCAGTTCACTTAATTCACAGCTAATTCACCTGGTTAATAATTTGCCTCCAGATTTTGGCCTTTCCAGGTGCTAAATAATATATTTAGAGAATGTATTTTTGCTGTTTACTCTTCATTTCAGCTCTGTGAGCATTGCAGTTTACAGAGTTTTGTGGGCATCCTAGTAATTTGTGGGCAAATTGCATTCATATGCATGTGCAAAGATAATCAGTGTTTCTGATTTTTTTTGTTTGTTTGTTTGTTTGGCACAGATTAGACATTAGACAGCTTTACTGAAACACTGATAAATAAGGGCCCATTGTTAGCTGGCTAGCCAATTCAGCCTTGGTACCTGATAATGAGATTATAAATCATTACTTTTATACAATAAAGTACTATATGCAAATTATTTTGCAATAACAGCAAGGTTATCTGGGTTTCCCCCTAAAACATGCCAGCAGATAAATGACATACAATATCCATAATGCTCCAGGCATTGCAAGTCTGATAAAAATCCCGGCATGAAGATATCGACATACTAATGCCAGATAGAGTCATAACTGCAACAGGAAGTGCCATGGGTAGACTAATGTGTAGGTGTGAAAATGCGTGTAAATGCTTTCAAACTGCCAGCACAGATGTAGCATAAAAATCTAAAAACTTCTCAACTCTACTTTGTGCAACAGTACTGCAGTGTACTGAATTTGCCAGCAGAGGGCACTGTAGCACAGGGTTTTGCCATCGGACCGATCGATTACAGTAAAGGTGTTTTAAGTATTGTGCAGCAAAATGTAAAGAAATAATAACAGTGTGGCATAGCTTTTAGTCTTTAAAGAGATGGTAAAAAAACCGACAACTTCTAAAACAATTATGAAAATAATACAAACATATTTTACACCAATGATCTAACCAAACATTTTGGATAAACACTGAATTAATTCGTGTAACATTGAGGGCCTGGGCACAGAGTAAGGGTTAATTTGTGGAGAGTTTATTAAACAGCAACAGTCAAAAAAGACTCCAGGGTTTCTATCAGAAGGGCTTCTTTTAATATCTCCGGAAACGAAGCAGCACAAACGAACATTTTTACGGCACAAACGAAGCACAAACGATTGAGACTACTTTGGGTTTATTTGGAGCATGTGGGGGGCTGGTGACGTCACCGCACCATAATGAAATGTCTAATAGATTACAAACGAAAGCAGAAACCACGCATCTTTCAAAAACCCACGTGCTTTTAAAGTGAACAGGAAATGAGAATATCTATCGAAGAAGAGGTTCAAAACTCAGATAAAGAGTGGTTCCTAGTGGTATGTATGTATACAGTATACAGATGACATATTACAATGTCTCAAAATTGAAAATTAAATTATAAGAAACATGGAGACCTAGTAGTTGAGTTTATGCTAGAGCAGTAGACAATGTTTATAAAATATTCATATAATCATTTTGGCTATGCAATCCATCTCAATGCATTAAATGATGTACTGGCTAAATCAGAGGTTCTCAACTGTCACATAATCCAAATAATGGAGGTTAGGAGGGATGCAAACGCAGTTAAAGACTTTTAGTTGCGAGAGGCAGGCAGACAAATCCAAATTATGAGACAAAAGCATGGTCAAAAACACACTGAGTGAGTGTGTGTGAGATTGGCAACAGGTGTGTGTGTGATTAGAATTCCAGAGAAGGTGAAGGTTTGTGTGTGTGTGTGTGTGTGTGTGTTTGTGTGTGTGTGTGTGGGAAGTGTAGTCCATGGTGACCATGTTTGTAGGCTGTAGTGCAGGATGGAAAATGTAGTCAGTGGTTTGTTGTGATATTTATATATATATATATATATATATATATATATATATATATATATATATATATATATATATATATATATATATATATATATATATATATATATATATATGTCCTTTTCCAAAAAAAACTATTATGATCCAAAGAGTAATAACAGTAACATGTAGCGTTATTGCAGTGTTTTCTTTAGGAGGTGTTCTTTGGCTGAGGTCACATCTGCACCAGACGTCTCACATATCTCTGCGCACAACATGAAACATTGAAAACTGTCAGAAAACTCACTTTATCAAATTCTTTGTAGACAAATGGCTGAATATTTAAGGAATGAAACTGAATTAAGTGACTCTTACTGTTGACGTCAGATTCTCTGCATAAAGATGAGGTTACAAAAGAGAACAACAAATATGACCCCAACACCACCACCAGCATGTCCACTGTTCCGGGCGAACGGCACTGCAGGAGTGATCATAAACATTTATCTATTTGGTTACCATTGTTTCATCTAATCTTCTTACAGTATCTCACAAAAGTGAGTACACCCCTCACATGTTTGTAAATATTTGATGATATCTTTTCATGTGACAACACTGAAGAAATGACACTTTGCTACAATGTAAAGTAGTGAGCGTACAGCTTGTGTAACAGTGTCAATTTGCCGTCCCCTCAAAATAACTCAACACACAGATATTAATGAATGGGGATCAGGTGTGTTAAATTTGGTGTACTCAGGTGTAACACACTCAGGTGTTTAAAATGAGAGGGGTGTACTCACTTTTGTGAGATACTGTACATGCGCACTAAGTCCTCTAAAAGATTCAACAACAAGATAAATAAATTATTGCTCAAGTTGAAGGAACACATTTTATGTTCATGGGTTGCAGAAAATGAAATCCTGACCAGGTAATGAGGCCAGGACTTCTGAATTCTCAGACTTTGTTAGTAAAACAGAATATTTATTATTGCCAATCCTTCACAGAAAAATACTCACCATTTGTAGTTGGGTTTGTGGGGCAGGCTGAAAGGCAGAAAAGTAACACTAAGTGTTGTAAGACACATATGTATATGCCCTGGCCTAATAGACCAGATACACAAAGATGCACATAACATAGACTAAGCCTGTGTCTTCATTATAACTGCATGCTTGTTAAATATGATTTAAGACGTTTTACAGAAAGAACAGCTAGGTCTACTTAAGAAATAATGTTCACCATAAAAATGTTACATTTTCCATATTTTATATGATGTAAATTAAATAAGATTTTAGCTGCAGTGAGCAAATTTGTGTTATTGTAACTGTCAGTGATGACTGAATCTATACAGTGGCTAGAAAACGTATGTGAACCTTTTGGAATTTCATGGTTTTCTGCATAAATTTGCCATAAAATGTGATCTGATCTTCATCTAAGTCAGGGGTATTGACAAATATGATGTGTCTAAAATAATAACACAAAATAAATTCTGATCTTTCATGTCTTTATTGAACACACTCATTCAACATTCAAAATGGCAGTGGAAAAAGTAAGTGAACCCTTAGAATTAATAACTGGTTGACCCCCTTTCCAGCAATAACCTCAACCAGGCGCTTCCTGTAGCTGTGGATCAGACCTGCACATGGTTCAGAAGGAATTTTAGCCCATTCTTCCTGGCAGAACTGCTTTAGCTCGGTCATATTCTTTGGACGTCTCATGTGTATGGCTTTCTTCGAGTCATTCCATAGCATCTCTATTGGCTCAAGGTCTGGGCTCTGACTCGGCCACTCCAAAAGGCGGATTTTGTTTTTCTGAAGCCGTTCTGTTGTGGACTTGCTCCGGTGTTTTGGGTCGTTGTTCTATTGCATCACCCAATTTCTGCATCTGTCGTAGAAAGGGCACGGCATATCATCATGAAAACATCATCCCAACCGTAAAGTATGGTGGAGGAAACTTCATGATTTGGGCCTGCTTTGCTGTATCAGGGCCTGGCCAGCTTCAATCACTGAGGGGAAGATGAATTCCCAAGTATATTCTACAGGATAATGTGAGAATGTCTGTACGACTGCTGAAACTGTGTAGAAGTTGGGTGATGTGACAGGACAACCCAAAACACCGGAGCAAGTCCACAACAGAATGGCTTCAGAAAAACAAAATCCACCTTTTGGAGTGGCCGAGTCAGAGCCCAGACCTCAACCCAACATGAGATGTCCAAAGAATATGACCGAGCTAAAGCAGTTCTGCCAGGAACAATGGGCTAAAATTCCTCCTGAACGACGTGCAGGTCTGATCCACAGCTACAGGAAGCGCCTGGTTGAAATTATTGCTGGAAAGGGGGGTTGTCAACGGTAGGGTATTAATTCTAAGGGTTCACTTACTTTTTCCACTGCCATTTTGAATGTTGAATGAGTGTGTTCAATAAAGACATGAAAGATCAGAATTTTTTTGGTGTTATTATTTTAGACACATTATATTTGTCAATACCCCTGACTTGGATGAAGATCTGATCACATTTTGTGACAAATTTACTCAGAAAAACATGAAATTCCATAATGTTCACATACTTTTTCTTGCCACTGTATTTGAGTCTCAAACTTAATTTCTGCCTCGGCCACTTTAGTATTTTTGTCACTTGTAACATTATTATTATTATTATTATTATTATTGGTAGTAGTAGTAATAGTAGTATTTATTTTATTATTATTATTAGTAGTAGTACTATCTATTTTATCAATTAACACTAATAACCTATCTGGGCTCTAAAGTTAGAATAGGATAGTAAAAAAAAAAGTCTAAATGTAATATTTCACATTGTACACTGTGGGTGTGAACGTGTGGGTATGAACTACGACGTGCCCTGTTTTTGCGTTAGCGACAGAAAATAGGACTAATTCATTATTGGACTAAAAAAAGACAAAAAAAATGTCATTAATGTAAACATATATATTGGTAAGAAAGAGATTTAAGAACTCACACAGAATTATATCTTGTAGCGTATGCTAAGAGCATGTCTTTAGTTTCCTATCTAATTATCTTCACACTTTTTTTTGGTCAATATTTATAGCTCTCTACACTTTGGGTTATGAGGTTAATCGCTGTGGCTATGACAGGCTTCTGAATAATTTTTGGATGCTAGTCTTACTCATTAAACGCAGCAGGTATCCTTTTAGAGTATAATACAGTAGCAGTTTGAATAGGCAGTAGCTGTTCCAATGTGAATTCTAATTATTACTGCTGTAGTCGGAAACATTTGAGTAATCATACTACTGGGGTTTTGATATTCGTGCGGCTGAATGAAATGAGGCAGTGAACCCTATTAACTTTTCGCCAAATGCTTTTTTTATTTCAAGTTCAGCACCATACAATAATGTAAGTAATTCATTTCTATTTAGGACCAAGAGAAAGATTTTAGCGTTGCACTTACAAGAGCAGTTGATGATTTTCTGTGGAAATGAAAACAGAGAGACAAATCTTAGGCTTATGATTACAAATGAATGCAAGCAGGGATTTTTGGATTAGATTCATTTTGCCATCAGAAACACACTGTTCTGTACACGCTCACTGTGAGTGTCTATATAAATGAGTTCCAGTTTATGTGAACATGATATGAGCAGAGCTTAAGGAAAGATAATGTGCTCTGCGTGTATTGAGCATGTAGAGTAATCGTTCACAGTGCAGGCTGGGAAAAAAAAACAAACAAACAAAGTTCTAACAACTTTTCCAAAAGCTAATTGAAGTCAGTGGATTCAGTTAAGATGAGATTAGAATTGTGGGCTGTACAGGGGTTTTGCCCTATAAATAAAGACACACAAAGTCTAGGCACTGGCAAATCTGTTCTTTTCAAGAACAACTGATTAGTGTGAACCATGCCTCGATCCCATCAGCTTTCACAGGATCTTAGACACATTATAGAGATGCCCAAATCTGGAAAAGGCTACAAAAGCATTTCTAAAGACCTGTGTGTTCATCAAACCCCGATAAGCCAAATTGTCTACAAGTGAATGAACTCCCTAGGACTGGGCGTAAACCACTGCTATTGAAAACAAATTGCAGCATAGTCTCAAAAACCACCCTTTCCCCACGACGTTCTTGGGAAAATGTTTTGTGGACAGATGAGACAAAAGTGAAACCTTTTGGAAACATGCACAATGCTACGTTTGAAGGAAAAGCAAACAAATTGCACACCAACGCCAAAACCTCCAACTATGAAGGGAGCATAATAGTTTGGAGCTATTTTGCTGCCTCAGGGCCAGGATGGCTTTAAATCGTTGAGGGAACATTAAATTCAAAACTGCTATAAGAGATTTTTAGGAGAATCCCAGGGCAACATTGCATGACCGCGAGCTTAAGAAAGTTGGGTGATGCAACAAGACAATGACGCAAAGCACAAAAATAAATCAGAGAGTGGCTGAAAGTCAGAGTCCCGAGATGCTGTGGCATGACCTGCAGAGAGCTGTTCAATCACGATTGAACAAAAATATTGAAGAACTGTAATGGTTTTGTATGGTGGAACTCCTCATCATCATTGTGCCAGTTTCATAAGCAGCTACAGGAAATGCTGGGCGGAGGTTGTTGCTACTAAATGAAGATCTAAAATTGGACTAAATTCATTTATTCATACTTTAATTTTTCCAGCCTGCACTGTTAATCAATGTGTTCAATAAACACCTGAAAAGTACTGTGTGGATGTTATTAGTTTAGTCAGATTGCGTTTGGCTATAATTGTGACATAGATGATCACTTTTTTTTTTTTTTTTTTTTACAAATAACCAGTGCAAAACACTCGTAACTCAGTTTACGATTTACAAACGTTTTCTTGCAACTGTAGTGTATATACAATAATAATAATAAAAAAATGTCATTACTCACCCCGTCACAGACATTTTTGTATGTAACATTGTGATAACAGGTTTTAAAAGTGATGCTACGACGATCTTTGCTGTGAACCATCGTGGCATTAAAATGATCTTCATTGGCCACCACAGTATTCTAAAAAATACAGTTACACACATGTAAAACATTAGAGTTGTCATTTTTATTCTTTCAGCCATAATTAAAGCTCTAAAACTTGTGACCTAAGACTATATCATCCCAGAACACATAGAGTGATTCATTGTGTACACAAGTTTGCAATGCATCAAGTGGAAGGCCAAACGATCCATCAGCGTTCCAGTTTTTATTACAGTTTGCAGTTCAGCTCATATATACATATTGTCATGAATTGGAATATTAAAAAGGGAGCTTCAGTATATTATTACAACTAGCTACAATGTAAATATAGAGATAGAATTCATATATTATTAGTTACTAGCAAATTAGTGAATCAAGACGTTTGGTTAACCATCGTAGAAGTTGGTCAGAGGAAGCATTTACATTTTGAACACCATCAGATTGCATGTAGATTAAGATATAGAAGTCTACCGCCAGCTTAAATCAATTCTGGCACAATAACTCGGAGGAACTCTTTTCATAAATAAATGTGAAAACAGGTAATCAGTCATGTCAAATGTCGAGGTTCCGACGTAAGAGACACTGACAAGAACACGATCCCACACATAAAGGAGAATATTTCACAAATTGTATGTACTCACATTAACACACCAATTGAATTCATCACAGGAAGCCACGTCATCACGTAGATGAAACGTCACGCCGTTCGGATCAGACTTAGCAGAACAGTCACTGCCTTCGACTTTGTGTAGCCATAGGAAGTAGATACAGATGACTGTATAACAGTAAATAAAGAAAAAATGTCAAACATATTTGTTACGACATTTAAACAATATTTGAGTCCTTGTGTCTAACCCTAATAATGAAATGTCATTTTGTTACTAGGCTGTTTATGGCTTTCCAAAAGGGCTGTCAGCAAAAAAAAAAAAAAAAAAAAAAAGACTTTTTACATGATGGTCATACAATGTTGACCAAATAGTTGTTTCCTTCATTATTACTTTCACTATGTGTATACTTTTTTTTTAAGTTGGGGGGATCAATTAAGCATTCTGATTGCATTATTGCCTATGGATTTTCAGGAAAAAGACCATTAATGAGTGAAAAGTTAAAATAAAACTTTATTACCCAGAGAGAGAGAGAGAGAGAGAGAGAGAGAGAGAGAGAGAGAGAGAGAGAGAGAGATCTGGGTTTTCATTTATGTACATTCTATTTGAAAAGCAGTAAAACATACACAGTCCCCAAATAATGCCATGTCTTCTCTCCAGAACCACTAGTCTAATGTACGCGTTATAACGGAGGATTACAATGTTAAAAAAAAAAAATATGAATGAATGAAAGTGAATCAATGTTTCTCTTCTGAAACTATCAAGGGCAGATTTGTGTGGTGTGAAATCAATCATACTTACAAACCACACGCGCGCGCAAGGCGTCTCCAGAGAGCTGGGACATTCCTGTTAGAGTAAAAAAAAGTCCTACTGAAGAATAATCAGACTTCACTCCTACTGAAGAATAATCAGACTTCACTCCTGAGGCGCTTGTACGTGATTAGCTTTTGATAACACGATCTCCGCGGTTACCTTTCCGCATTAACGCACTGCCTGCTTCAAAGATCTTCGCGTCGCCTCGGGTCACGTGCGACGTCTCAAACTTCCGACTCGCTAAAGAATGGCGTGATGGGGTGGTGTTATTTCTCTCCACCGCACTCCCACTGCGAGTACAGCACGAGTGTCCGAATTCCTCTAAAAATAAACTGATTCTGATCAAATTCGATTCAGTTATTATTTATAATGCACTTCTCATCCGCCGACCGCAGTAAGATCAGAGAAGACTCCCGAGCTCATTATAGTGTTATAAACGAAGGAATTATTAAAACTGCATACATTCAATAACACTTAACAGTAACAAGAGGAACTCCACCGAATATAGTGAAGTAAAAGTACATTTCTGTGATTAACAATTAACTTGAGTAAGAGTCGCATATAAGTATGGCCAGTTAAACCTACTCTTAGAAGTATTGTTTTCCTCCAAAATGTTACTCAAGTAAATGTGACAAAGTAAATGTGACAAAGTAAATGTAGCACGTTTGGTTGTTGGTGAGTTAACAGGAAATAATAACCTCTATAATTCTAAATTTAGTTTATAAAAAATGCTGAGTCATTGCTGCACCTCACTCTGCGTATAAAACTGCTCTTTTGACAGGAACTGATGAAAGACACGGTCTAGCTACTTAGTGTTGTTATAGCAGGGTTGCTTTATCTGCTTTTGCATGTATGGAATGAGGCAATTGAGACTGTGATCAGAAGGCCTGATAGACACATGCATGACAGCCCGATGTGCATATGTTTATTCACAGTGTAGCAATGTTCAACACGTTTCTCTTCATGTCTGGCTTCTGAGGACTTGACTGATTTCGGGCGTTTCCTTTGTTAGCTTTGCACTGTTAAAGTCTACCAGAGTGACAAGTGAGTCTGGATTGCCGTCATTCATTCCTCCTCAGTAAACACTTTGTCATGGTTAGATTTGCAGTGGAGTTGGAGCCTGTCACAGGAACACTAGGAATACATGCTGGGATGCCAGTCTATCACAGATAACACTGTAACACACACACACACACACACACACACACACACACACACACACACACACACATAAACACACTTATTTTACACCTTGGGGCACAGAACATTACTGCATGACTGTCAATAATGTGAATAATGTTAACATAATAATATTTTAGAGCGGTTTTGCCATCATGTAATGCCTTCACTTTAAGTTAGAAGTGCTGGAAGGACATACATGATGTGTTTATTATGGAGAACCTGGAATCCCTACTCCTATGTGTTTCTGTGGATAAATTCTCCTAGTTAAAATAAAAATACAAATTTAGTTGAAAAAAAAGTTTTTCTGCCAGTAATACACTTTGACTTGTCTGTAAATTGATTAAGGAGCCAGTGTAACAAACACAGCGGGAAATGCAGTCTGCCTAAAGATGTCTAAAGCTTGATTCACACTCCACCAAAAGATGCTGACCAATGCCAACAGACACATTTTTCAGGGTATGTCGTGTGTTCACTATGTTGCCGCTGGTCGGCGTTTGTTTTCTACAACTGAACATATTTAGCTTTGTCATGGAATGTCTGAGCAGTGTGGTATGATTTTCCAACAAACTCTGACATAATCTGACCCGGGGCACAAACCGTTGCCATGACAGTGAGGCAAGCATCCCTGAAAACTCCATAAAATGAAAGCCTGTGTGCTAGGTGCTTGGTGGACATACTTCTAAAAAAGACTGTGTCCATACATGTTTTTTCTTCCATGTGAGAGCTACTTGTGTAAAATATGTGAAAATTGGACAAAACAGTTGGATTTATCATAAAACCTGCCTTTGGTATTATCAGTGTTTGCAGGACTGATAAAATATAAAACCTTTGAGTTGATGCTAAAGAGCTCCATTTTGGTCTCATCTGACCACGACACTTTCACACCGTTGTCAGATGAGACCAAAATGGAGCTCTTTGGCATCAACTCAACTCGCCGTGTTGAGTAGCAGCCTGATGCAAGACCTGGGGAACATTTCATCATACCACAGTATGAATGGCCATTACAATGGTGTACATTGTGACCCATTAACTGAGCTTTTCTTCTTTTTTTTTTAAACACATGTTTTCTGTCAGGACAGTAAATATATATATATATATATATATATATATATATATATATATATATATATATATATATATATATATATATATATATATATATATATATATATATATATATATATATATATATATATATATATATATATATATATATATATAGGTTATAATAGTTTATACATGCGGATTCATTCTGCAAAAGCAAAAGTGATCACTGCTACATCACAACTTCCTCTTAGCCATACAACAAAAACAACAGGAAAGCAATTAATCTGCCATAAACACAATACTGGGACTCATTGGCACATCATGAGGCCATTTCTAGTTATGGGAATAAATCGGAATAAATTCCCATGACTGGATTTCCTATATATGTATTTCACTCTAGTTAAACAGTTTAATTTTCTCTCAGTTATTTGTCTCAAAACCTTACAGATACTAATGTTAAATTCCCTTCATTATACTGTATATATTATGCATAATTAATACATAAACATGTCCAGTTAAATTCATTCACTTCATTCACTTCTCACAGACAGTGTGTGATGTTATATATAATTCTGGAATGTACATATGAAACAGTATGTATATTTGGCTGTTTTATTGTAATGAGACATTTGATGATAAACTGTGTTTCAGGGTTTTTTTTTTTTAGGAATGTGAATAATTTCCACTGACAGTTAGTAAGTATAGGATTAGGTTTATGAAATGATTATGATTACAGCTAAGCATTTACAAAGACTTATTGACTAAAATAAAAATGACACTTTTGATCGCAGTGTATGCTTTTTGTGTCGACCTTTCTATATTTGAGAAACACTTAATTAGAAATGATTTAGTGACTTTAGATATTAGATAAGATATTTGATCCATACATTTAATAATAATAATAATAATAATAAATAAAAAGCAAATTTTGTTCATCATGAAAACACAATTGCACAATTGTAACACTGTCCAAGTGATCACTTTCTGTTCTCACACTATTGATGTCATGACTCGTGTGCCCACCAGAATTGTGGGGTGATATTGTCGCAGGGTACTTTACGTATTGGTTTTGGACACAAGATATTGTAAATAACTGTCAATTACAATTTCAAATTTGGACATCAATCAGCGGATTAATACGAGAAACAATAAGGAAATAAGCCTCTATTCTTAAAAGAAAAATTGCACACACAAAAGGCTGTAAAAAAAAAAATAGTTAACCGCAAAATAATACTTAACCAAAACAAAAAAAAAAGTTGTTCACTTCAATAGCAGTACTCCTACTTCAATGGCAGTGATTTAGCCATGCAAGAGTTCACGAACTTGATTGTCTAGACAGATGTCTTTCTGAATGATAATTATGGTCTTTGTTCAGGGATGGTTCTTGATAATCAGTCAGTACGTTTACATGGACAACAGTAATCCGATATTAACCCAATTAAGACAATACTCTGATTAAGAAACTAGCATGTAAACAGCAATTTTTTATTACCTTAAGCCGATTAAAGTCATACTCGAAATAAACACAAATGGAATTAAGACATGTGGAGTATTCCTGTTTTATTTACATTATCGGAGTGCATTACAGACATGTACACACCTCAATCACATTATTAATGTCGTGTGGGAGTTTTCAACGGATTTTGCGACAGGACACGTACACACAGACAGTTAATTTGCATGTTGGGAGTTGGAGTCCAAGGTGGCCACGTTTGTAGGATTGTGAGGCAGTTTGGGAAATTCTGTTTGACAACAGTTCTGCCCTAGACAGCGTGTTGATGCCCTGCTTGTCTGTAGTCCCATCTGTACCAGGAATCTCTAATATTTTGAAAACATCTGTACACAGAGCACGACACATTTTAACCATTTCTATTAGAGAGAACAGTCAACTGTTCTCTCTAGTGATTTGAAGAATAAGTGAGAGCTATGTGAGTGACTGACCTTTGAAGCTCTTGCCTCTTCCACACAATGACGATGCAAACAGCAAGAACAACAGCACTGAGAATGCCCACAGCACATCCAACCACATTTACATTGCTCTGGAGCAGTAGTCCTGGAAAAATGTAAACAATATAGGCTTATTATAGAAACAAATATATATTATAAATTGGTGTTGGGTCCGAGTTCACCTTTGTTGAGTTCGAGTTGAGACCAAGTCTTTAACCAACCGAGTCCAAGTCTGAGTCCAAAAGGGGGTGAGTTGGACTCAAGTCGAATAATTTAAATAGCGTTCTTGTCTCATGAATGGCAGTGTCAAAATGTAAAGTTAAAATGTTAAAATTCAATTTAAACAAAATATATGGTAAGGAGCCTGCAGTTTTTCATTATGATA
This sequence comes from Ameiurus melas, assembly GCA_012411365.1. NCBI lineage: Eukaryota > Metazoa > Chordata > Actinopteri > Siluriformes > Ictaluridae > Ameiurus > Ameiurus melas. Next base: position 35,514,587 of record CM022757.1, read on the forward strand.
CAAATATTATGTTCATATTATAAATATTATATTTATAATGCACCCCCCAATCAAGACAGGCTAAATCCAAAATAGAACTGTAACAAAATAGACCGTCTTTAATATACATCTATGTCTGATAAATCACAGAGCTGCAAAGGGGTACACAAATGAAGAGGACCAATGTCAGCAAGCGATCACCTACGCAGTCATTTAAACATAAACCTAGGTGAATGATCTGCACCTACACTAAGATTCGTGAATATCTCCTGTTGTATTTATTTACAGTATATTAAACATATGAACAATTATTATCAGGGATAGCCAATTTTTTTTAATTTACATTTAATTTCACATTGACCAAGCTCCTATAACACAAAGATGCTCACCTTTAGGAAGTGGCTCTGTAGAACAGTTGTCTGTAAGGCAGAATATTAACTCTATAACAATGACTCATTAAATATGCACATATATATTACTATTATACACTTTTCACCATTAGCATGGTGCTAAGTATATAAACTAGGAACATTTCCAGAATCTTTAGACATCTTTACCTCTCATAGTACAGCTTGCAAGTGTAAAGAGCAGTACAATTAGATGGCCAAACAGGAACAGACCATTGTAGTAGCTTTAATCTTTTTATATATATATATATATATATATATATATATATATATATATATATATATATATATATATATATATATATATATTTTTTTTTATGCCATCATCTGTCTGTGTTAGTCAGTCTCCTAAATAATTCATTTGTCTTGGATATCTATAGTCTGAATGATTTTGACATTATACTCACATGGACAGTTGATGGTTTTCTGTGCATGTAAAAACATAGAGAGACAGATAAACACAATCAGTCATTAAATCACATAAGTACACACCTTGTTAGCTTCTCATCTCTGTTCTCTATCATGTCTGGATGTTATTACAAAGGACTTCATCTAAAATGCGTAAGCCCTTCTGTTTTTACTTATTGACTTATAAATAAGGTATAAACACACTAAGTTGTGCTGTTACTGGAAAATAATCAAAGATGGGGTGGTGTGTGATGTGCTTCAAGGTCAGTGTTGAATTTAATCTGTGTGATGAAGAGATGTCATTACCTACACTGTCTAAGATGTGACGATGATAATACTTTATTACTCACCCCAGTACGTATCCTCCAGTACGTCACATTCTCATAGCAGCTCTTAAAGTTGACGTAACGAGGACCTCGGCTCTCAATGGTGGTATTGTTAAAAGTATTTTCATTGCCATGAACAATACCCTAAAAGCACACATAAAATGTTAAAGAATTGTTTTAAAAAAAAATGTAAATAGCCTAATATTTGTTTTTGCTTCCTGAATTTATTTCAGTAATTTATCTAAACGCTAGAAGAGTGCTTATGTACACTAGTGTAAATTCAGGTGTATTGGGACATCAGGTCAACTGGTGCAGTTTAATTCAACAACATAATTTCTTTACTGATACAGTCAAAACTTATTTACAATTTATTTTATTGCTTATGTTACTGAGCCCTAGCAGAAGAATTACTTAATAGAAATAGCATAACATAATTCATAGAACATCATATAAGGGGGTGTGTAATTTTAGACACTGAGTTTCCTTTTTGCTTTGTTTTGTTTTAAATCCTATATTATGCTGCTAAATTAATTATGAAACGTTACATACCTCCGTAGTGGATTTTGAATGAGATTATTAATGAATCTGTGTATACTATTTTTAAAAAAAATAATTATTATTATTTATTTTTTTTAGAAAAGATTGAATTTGGAAAATATTATGGAATATATAAATATTCTGGAAATGGAATATAACGGAAGATATTTCCAAACACTAAAATGTGCAGGACAGTCTGGACTAAACCAATGAAAATATGTGTCCCAAATTCCAAAACATGCAGTCCCAAATTAGCAAAGGTCTTTATAAATCATTTTCAAACATATCAGCCATGCAGAATATGATTTAAAGGAAACCCTGACTATGAAGACTTGTATGGCTTATTGGATTAAAGTTGCCATCTGTTATATAAATCCGCGATACAAAAACACTCCATCTTAAAAAATATTAAAAATAACATCTTTGCACTCATAGACCGTCATTGCTGTTTATGTCACAATGCATTCTGGGTAGTGACTTGAAATGGTTGCAACGGTCTGGATTCTCCAGCGAACCTACAGCGATATAAACATGTATTCAGCCTTTTCAATTTGAACCTGAGAGTAACTTAAGTGAGGAGGCTAATAAAGAAGACATTACTCAAAATGTACATCGAAATGAAGATGATCAGAGAGGTTAGGGGGCAAGAGTGGGGTAAAATCCATAGTGTCTGTGAAGGATCTTCATGTCTACGTGCGTTTATTGTTCAAGGTAAGTATATGGATTAACTATCATTTTATGCTGAAATGTATTCCATTATCAATAATTTCTGAGATTATCAGCCATCTCGCCATCGTATACTTTAACCTGTTAAAATTCCGACGGCCCACCAGCGTGCTGTTGCCATGTTGTGAGCAAATCTGTGCTATCTACACAGCTTCTGTATGTACGAAGGTTCTCATACCGTTGGAAAGCTAAGATTCTTGTGATTCGGTTAATATAAATCGCTTTGAGATACAATCACAACAGCAGGTACAATTAATGTCTATGCCAGACCACCGATATACAATCAAACACTTGCGAAATGGAGGCAACTCACCTCATCTGAAGCCTCATAATAATCCACTGATCAATAACATCCTGACAAAAACACTGGCAAAGTCCAGTGTCTTATTACACTGGCAAAGGTTCAAACAATCGAAATAAGTAAAGATATTTATTTCATTTTTCAAAAGAGACCAAAATTATGCACACCAAAATTATGTACTCCAACTGGTTCAAGAACACTTTTAATTTTACTTTGGGTATGCCTTGGCTAAGCATTTTAGGCTAATTTTACAGGAGCTTTACGTTTTTGTGAATATACAGAAATAAATGCACCAACAACATTCTTACGGATTTGATTATATTTACAGATACACCCTGTATCACAACACACAAGAACTAGAAAATTACTGCCAAAAGTAGCACAGTGTGGCGTTCTTTTCCTGCTGTGGGGGCTAGTAGCTAATTCTTTTAACTGGCAAAGGACATTGAGGATATTACTGTGAATGTTACAATTGTGAACATATTTCAGGTGTTTCTAACAACTTGTTTAAGTAGGAGAGGGCAATTATTGCATGTTAAGGCCTACAAGTCTTCATAGTCTGGGTTCCTTTGAAGCATTTTCACTTTACATGTATATAGTCAAAATGTTGATGATTGAGTTTAGGAAAATACTGGATCATTCATGTATTAGAGGATATTGCATTTTTTAATGGCAAGAAAACTTTGACAATGTGAAAATTCAAATCCACCCTTTATACACTATATGGCCAAAGGTTTTTTAGACACCTTAGTTCCACTGAAGGGAATTTGTAATGCTACAGCATACATGTTGCGCTTCTAGCATTGTGGGTGAAGGCCCACATACTGTATGGGTGTGATGGATGGTCAGGTGTCCACAAACATTTGGCCACATACTGTATTATAATATATTATATCAGTGTTTCTGATGAGAGCGGGGTGCCGGGGTGTACATATACATATATACATATACATGCACATATTCACCCATTCGCACACACACTCACACGCCAATGGTAGACTAATGCTAATGGTAGCATTAGTTTCTGTGTAGGGTGCCACAAATGTTTAAACATTTTTAAAGGGTGCAGTGACTGGTAAAGGTTGGGAAATGCTGTATTATATAATCATATTTTATGAGCTTATGGAGAATGCATCAGAGACAAGAGTAGCCAAATGAGAACATCATAATTTTGTTGTAGTTGCCACAATGGAAGTCCATCTTTAAAATGATTAGCTATCGTGCAAAGCTGCACCTCATGACTGACCTGAACCTAACCAGAGATGCAAGAAAGCTAAACAAATATTTAACAAGACATAAAACAGAAAATCCATCACGGGACAAAGTGGAGATATAACGGACAGGACAACAGTGGATATACTCACATTAATCCGCCAGCTGTAGTGCTGAGACTCAGGTTCAGTTTCATTAAGATAAAATGTCATGGTGCCGTTAGGATGTTTTTTAGCATAACACTTACTGCCTTCTCCAGCAGAAATAAACAGCACCAATGTGCAGATGGCTGTGTACGAAAAACAAACAGTTAGACTATAACTTTATTATAACCAAAGTTTATATATATATATATATATATATATATATATATATATATATAGAGAGAGAGAGAGAGAGAGAGAGAGAGAGAGAGAGAGAGAGAGAGAGAGAGAGAGAGAGAAAAGAGAGAGAACTCACAAAAAAAGTGAACCTTGGATAGAAAATAACAGCATAGAGTTGTCACAGGTCATTTTTGTTTTTTTTTCTCATCAGGCTGGATAGAAAACCCATTTGAATGAAACACACGAAGAAGAAGCACTCATGGCGTGTTGATACATTTTTTTTTAAAGCTTTCCTTTATAAAATGTATCCGCATCTGCTCCAGTCTCTTCTGTTTCCTTTTCTCTTCGATTTTCAGCACCACCTTTTCTCGACCTTTTTTTTTTTTTTTTATCATCACGTGTGTCCATTTCCCAGGTCCATGTTTACACCATTTTAAATGAGCTATGTCTAATTCGGCACTAATCCCCGTTTTGAAACAAAAATTTGTTATTTAATAACCTTCATGGTTTGAGGATTAGATTAAAAAAAAAAACAACAACAACCTTTTACTTACAGATCAGCCACCAAACGCTTGAAGCCACCTCGGGCATCCCTCTCTGAGATCTCCGGATTTCCGCCGTTAGAAACTTTTGCTAAGGATTCTGTCAGACTGGAGACTTTTTATACACTTTATCAACTTTATTTCGAAACCATTCGGTAACCGTTTCCTTCATGTCTATTTCATGGCTTTTGATCATCACTGTTTCTTTTTGTCTGGGTTCTTGATAGAAGTCATAGTATTTTGTAACTGTGTAATAAAGTAGTTTGTGGTGCCATGGCCACACATAACATTCTTTAAGAAATAGTCAGGCTATAAGATGTTATTTTCTATTCTGGTATAACTCGATTCTATTTGATTCTCTTCTATTCTAAGTGTCTTCAGAAAATCTTTCTTTGTTATATAGACTCCATGTACCTACGTTACACAAACCCTCACCCCATACTCTTAACATTTCGTTGTACCACCTTTGTGCGCATTCATCATGGCATTGTTTCGAAAACCTTTACAACGAGCGACGTGACACTATTTATTTCCATCCAGAGTTACATTATTTTTTTAAAAAACATATAACATTTAATACATTATTATAAAGACTTTCAGTGGGGTTAAGGTCAGGACTCTGTGTCCTGGATTATGAATGATGGGTGCATAGCTTCATGTGCTTCTCTTCTTACCCTGATGTACCCATGGCTTTGTAGGGTACATCTGGACTCATCAGACCACCTGACCTTTTTCCTTTGCTCCACAGTCCAATCTTTATGCTCCCTAGCAAACTGAAGTCGTTTTTATCTGATTAACGTCACACTCATTGGGCCACACAGCTGTTTTTTCCCAATCCTTTAAGTTCTCGACGCATTGTGCATGTATGTGGAAATGTTCTTACTTTCCCTATGTAAACATAGCCAGGGGCGGATTTAGTGATTTGGGCTGGCCTAGGCAAAACGTAGGAAAGGGGCCCTCATTGGGGTGTTTGAACATCGATATTTAAAATTTCAGCACATTTTATTTAGCATTAATAACAATAATCAGGGGTGGACTGGGACTAAAAAGTGGCACTGGACATTCTGGACCAGAGTAGACCTCCATTTTACCAATCATTTCACCCCCCCAAAATTGACTACTACTACTACTACTATAATAATAATAATAATAATAATAATAATAATAATAATAATAATAATAATAATAATGTATCCTCGTACAAGTGGAAAAAAAAACAAGATAAGGAAAACACATGAACGTAGATGGTCATTATGGCATTTATCATTCCAGTAGAATTTTAAATGTTCTGAGTTGCTGAGTACTCCTCAGTACTCCTCAGTACTCAGCAACTCCACGTGAGTCGACTTGGTTGTACTCGTTGCTATGGTAGTTCCGTCAAACTGTTTCTCCACTTTGCTATTTCCGGTTGGTTTATCGGACGATGACTCCGACTCGCCCCATCTCGTTTCAAAGAATATTACAACGGCGAGCGCGTGAAGTCTCCCGTTTCGGGAGGCGCGCGTGCAGTCACCAGAAGCTCGCGCTGGGAGCCAGGCGAAAATTCGAGAATTCTTTACTTATCGAGTACTGAATTACTAACAAGTTATTAAGCTGGCGTTACAATTGAACACTTAACGCCTTTTATTTGATTTATTTTCGTCTACACTTGATAAACACTTTTCAAATAGCTAGCCATTTTCTCTTAGTTGAATTCTCCATCGCAGTCACAAGCCTGAATACTTTAAAAATCCATGTGAAGTTTGTTAGTACAAAACGACTTGAATTAGGATTTAATATAATTCCCTTTATAAAGCAGTACAACAATTACACAGCCTACAGTATGAAGTTCTTTATACGTGTTTATCAGGAGCAATAGCCTATAATTAATGATTTGATTAATTGAAAAACAAAACAAAACATGCAGGCATACAGCAGAGAAACCGTGGGCAGTGCATGTTCCTTTTACAACACTGTAAATGCAGTAAATGTAGACCTACTGTATGGAATTACTTGGCTACACAGAAGTCTAATCTCACTACAGGACAACAACACAAACTTGAGTGGTTTTTTTTTTTGGTATTATTCCGTCTAGTAGGGCTATTAACGGCACTGAAAAAACATATATGAAAAAACATTTATTTTTGTCACATGATCTCTGATTAGTGTTTTGTTAGGATGCTTCCACCCCCCCCTCTGGTGATGAGATAGAAACTGATTTGGATGAATCTCATAATCAAATGGGTAACTCGTTTCTCATTGTAAATTTGGCAGCAATGTTGTTTTGAAAGATTTAAATCAGAAAATATAATGATTGATGGTGATCTATGAATGTTTGACCTTTTGATATAAACCAAAAGATATATATTTTTTTAATTCAATGTGGAACATCTGTTAGATGGGCGGGGTTTCTGATAAGCCTGTATCAGTGGGCCATGATTGAAGACTGGTATAAAGACTGGCATAGTTTTCATGATCATCATATGTTATTTTCAAGGAGAGAGTATGAGACAATGGGCAGCTGGTCTATCTGAAAAGAACATGCCAATATAAATTTGACCAGCCCTAAAATGGTTCATATGAATGAACAATACAGTGAATCATACCATGCTGTCGTGCACTCAATCAGCCGAATGTAATGGAGATAGCACGTGAGATACCGCAAGTGTTTGAAAGACATTCCTTCTCATAAAGATAAATGTCGCAATTTAAATATAGCATCTCAAACATAAATTCATCAATATTACAAAATAAGTTACAAATGTAAACTGGCTGAAAGGAGCAGCTTTGCTCCAGATGAGCACAAAGAAGCCTTTTTGTTTCACAATAATGGTTTCCAGCTGGTCGGTAACAGAAGATTGCGCCTGTTCACTATACAGGTCACTGAGAGCCTGCTTTGACTTGAATAGCTGGGAATTGAACCCCCAACCCTGGAGATGCGAGGCGAACATGTTATGCGAACAATATGTCATGTTGACTCATATATTCTTTGCTTTTACTCATATGTAGTTTCATATACAATTATTTGAAATTTGCTCTGTGGTGGTGTGACCATCCTGTACAGTCACTTCTTCCTCCTGTAGTCCCTCATGTAGATAATCATCTATTTGCAAAACCTGCAGCCCCCATAAGGCCTTAAAGTTTGAGTTCATTCTTGCAGAGTTCTTGGGCACTAATCCTACTGGAAATTTCCAGATTCTTCCAGATGACTCCAAGTACCCTCTCCATAAACGCGAATAACTTCTGTGACAAATAAAAAATTGTGAATCTTGACATTCATTGGGAGGACACCGTATAGCACTCTATAGCAGCTGAACTTACACAATCAGCATGTTTTCTTATTTTTTTTTCACTTTTGGAGATGACCATATTTTAAACACTATAACACATTTGATTGATATACTGTATGTCCAAATAAGACACCAATTCAGTTCAGGAAAAATCTATAGTCAGAGCTATACATAATAGCAATTTTTTAATTTTATTTCCCAGGTTTTCCCAGGTTCTCTCACATGTAATAAATGTGAAATGTCCTGTAGACATTGAAAGAAGAAACTATAAACACATACTTACCATTCATTTACTTCCTCCCTTTCCTGTACTGTCTATGACTTCCCCTCTACTTGTGGCCAAAAAAAACAAAAACACCCTGATGCAAGACCTGGGGAACATTTCATCATACTACAGTATGAATGGTCATTACAATGGTGTAGATTCTTACCCATTAACACAAACGATTTCACTGAAAGGGTTTTTCTTTCTTTTTATTAATAACACATTGTTTCTGTCAGGACAGTAAATAATCAACTGGGACGGTAGATTATACATGTGCAAAAGCAAAAGTGATCACTGCTACATCACAATCACTTCATCTTACTCATACAAAAAACAAAAAAACAGGAAAGCAATTCAGCTGCCATCAACACAATACTGTGACTCATGGGTACGTCACTAGGACATTTCTAGTTATGGAAATAACTTCCGATGGACTGCGTAACTGGATTCCCTGATATTTGTATTTCACTCTAGTTAAACACAGTTGAACTTTCACTCAGTTATTTGTTTCAGAACCTTACAGATACTAATGTTCAATTCACTTCATTATACTGTATATACTACGCATTATTAAGTTGAAACATATTAATAACTGCAATAATGATCCAATCATAGGCTCTTAAGTATTTGCTTATTTAAATCCTTTTCTTTTCACCGGGCAGTGTATGCTTCTGGTATTCTTTTGGACGACTAACCTGTAGTGAGACCTATCATATAACGTGTATAACGTGTGTGAGTGCAGGTAATAGTGTGGGATGGACTGAAGAAGGTGAAAAGGGATAGGGTCAAGGGGACAGGTTCAGTCTCTGAGAGGGGAGAGAAGGAAGTCAGTTGGGAGTTACATGGAGAAGGAGCCGGTCTATGCATGTCTGGGGTTGAGAACTGGTTCCTGATTGATGTAACCTTGCTGGAAAAGAAAGTGGCATCTGCAGTGAGTGAAGTAGGGGAAGGGGGAGGAGGGGGACAGAGAAGAGAGGAAAAGTGTTTCAAGAGAATGCGTGTTGGTGGGCTGCCAATCTTTTCTTGGCAGTATGTGTGGCTTTTAGCAATGGGATGCTCTTAGATTGGCCCGGTTGTTACGCAGAGCTCCTGAGAGCTAATGACTACCAGGATGATCATTGATGATCTGGGTTATTAATGTGAACCACCATGAGTAGATTGGCCCGGTTGTTACGCAGAGCTCCTGAGAGCTAATGAATACCAGGATGATCATTGATGATCTGGGTTATTAATGTGAACCACCATGAGTAGATTGGCCCAGTTGTTACGCAGAGCTCCTGAGAGCTAATGAATACCAGGATGATGTGCGAGCAGGTCTGGAGGTTGGGGCATATGCTGTCAAGAGAAAATGTTATGGTGGTTCACATTAATAACCCAGATCATCAATGATCATCCTGGTAGTCGTTATCTCTCAGAAGCTCTACTTATATCTTAACGATCATTGATGATCTGTTGTAGGCTACAGAGATCACGTGATATAATTTATATATATATATATATATATATATATATATATATATATATATATATATATATATATATATATATATATAATATATATAAATTATATCACGTGATCTCTGATTGAACTTCACTGCTGTACGAGCCTATTCAGTTTATAATCAGATGCCGACTATCAAAAAGGCAGTGATTGTAGGCCTACATGACATGATCATCAAAACAGGAAAACCGTTAAATAAACTCTGTATTTATATAATCCGTAAATGATAATAATGTAATGGGAATAAAAAAAATGGTAATAAAAATGTAATTTCATCTGCAGATATTCCAGCACTAGATACAGGCTAAAGAGATCAGTATCTGTGAAAAATGCAGTGAGTGATATATTTTTTTTTCCTTCTGATGACGAGATAGAAACTGATGAGGATGAATCGGATCATTAAAGGGCTAACTCATTTCTCATTGTGAACTTTTGCAGCAACGACATTTCAGTGTGCGACAGTGTTTTTTTTTAAATATATAATACTAAACTATATGAACTCTGAACATGTAGGCCTAACGAAGGTGAAATGACAGGACGCAGGGTAAAAAAAAATAAAAATAAAAATCATCTCGTGGCATCCCTGGGATAGGCTCCAGGTCCCCGCGACCCTGAGGAAGGAGTAAGCGGTAGAAGATGGATGGATGGATGGATCATGTCGTGGATAAAATCAGCCTTTTGAGCCTTAGTCAAAAACATCAGAGAGTTTAGTAGATGTCAAAAAGTAAGTCAACTTTATTGAAAACCAACAAAGTGTGACAGTGCACAGAGTCCGAATTATACATACACAAACGTGTCTTTATATACTTTTTGGAAACAGTAAAATTATCCCTAAGCGGTGCCTTCACCTTTTCTTTCTAGGAACAAACCAATCTCTATTGCCTTAATTAATTATTCATGTCTATGTGTTATCTTAAATTTGTGGAGCATGCTCATTTTTTTTTCTAATTTCCTGAGGTCTTGGATTCTTCCTTCTTTTTTTTTTTTTTTTTTTTTTTTTGTACAAGAAAAAGGTTTCACTCAGGCTTGTGTCCTGTCCTTGAACCACACTCCTTTCCTGAAGCCCTCTTCCAACTCCCTAACCGGCACCTGGCTTCAAAGATATTCTCCCACAAAAGCGAATGTCGAATGCCGATTTATTTCTGTGCAGAAAAGTGCCAGCTGATACAGAAGAGCTTTTATTGTACATTAAGACACCAGATTTCTTCCAACTCAAATCCACTCAGAATATAACTGGATCAAATGTCGTCCTATGGATTTAGATTATGCTTCTAACTGTTGATTATACATATAGAGTATGTTTTTTTTTTAAACCAATAATGATTATACGATTATGCTTAAGTGATAATTCTAAATGTTGGTTACACATATTGAATACACCTCATTAACATATTCAGATGTTAGTTACACATATTGATTACGCTTCGTAAATATTTTCCATAATCATCGTCACAGTTCCAGACAGGAGACGATCCTCAGCCAGACAGGGGTTCATGTCAATATTCAGAAAACCTGAAAACGCGAAAACACGGGACATGGAAAAAGGCAAACACGACTTACACTGAGATGACTTGAAGAAATGAATGATAAGACAACCTCACAATATCAATATTCACAATGGGGAAATGGGGTGATAAACCAATGACAGTACAAGACTTGAGACATGAATGAAAACAAAAGATTTGAGATGCAGGCAATTTGCACTTTCTAATTCCTATGCAATTATATCATTACTCTAATAATCATTACAATTGTCATATGAAATGGTCTCAAGTTCACGGGGCCATTATTTAGAAAAAAAAAGTGTACAGTAAATATATTCATATTAAGTATTTTGAAAGGATATTACTTTATTTAGTTAGGGGCAGGGACGTCCTAAGGATATAATATTATAATACACTATGTGGCCAAATGTTTGTGGACACCTCACCGTCCATCACACACATACAGTATACAGTACAGCCTTATATATATATATATATATATATATATATATATATATATATATATATATATATAAAATTTATTTATTTTTTCATCAATGGTTCGATTCCATTGCATCTTAAACCTTCACCTGCACACACTGGTCAGTTTACTGTTTAAACATTTTACGTGGTTTTTTATTAATGATGCTGAGCTTTATCACGGTGGCAGCACACTGATTCAGCACACTGGCAGCGCGAGCGCAGAATGACGCGGTCACGCGCGCATCCTGGTGTTAAAGGGAAATACTCCCAGATCTTTACAGGAGGTGACGCAACACAAGGGATCAATAAATATAAATGAATAAAAACAAAAGATTTGAGATGCAGGCAATTTGCACTTTCTAATTCCTATGCAAGTATATCATTACTCTAATAATCATTACAATTGTCATATGAAATGGTCTCAAGTTCACGGGGCCATTATTTAGAAAAAAAAGTGTACAGTAAATATATTCATATTAAATAATTTGAAAGGTTATTACTTTATTTAGTTAGGGGCAGGGGCGTCCTAAGGATATAATATATTATAATACACAATGTGGCCAAATGTTTGTGGACACCTCACCGTCCATCACACACATACAGTATACAGTACAGCCTTATATATATATATATATATATATATATATATATATATATATATATATATATATATATATATATATATATATAAAATTTTTCATCAATGGTTCGATTCCATTGCATCTTAAACCTTCACCTGGGCTTCTAAAGAAAAAAAAAATTAAAAAAAAAAAAAATTATATCGTGGAAAAATGAATTTTCACCGGTAATTCATCCATCCATAGATTATTCTAGATTCATTTGTTTTAATTAGTTTTAATTTTGATGAGTACGACTTACAGCTCATGGAAATAAAAAAAAAACCCCAGTATCTCAAAATATTAGAATAAAGAATTTATAATACCGAAATGTCGACCTTCTGAAAAGTGTGTTCATTTATTCACTCAGTACTTACTCGAGACTCCTTTTGCTTGAATTACTGCATCAGTGTGACGTGGAATGGAGGCAATCAGCTGATGTTCTGGAAGCCCCCAGGTTGCTTTGAAAGCGGCCTCCATCCAGCTCGTCTGAATTGTTCTCGGACTCTATTCGTTTTAAACTCTATTTTTGAAACGTTTACAAGTAATAAAAGTGAGTTGTTCCATCGGTGGCCATTTCCTTCATGTTTCTATTCTGATGAAGCTCTATTCCTTTGTCCTTTTCTATTCTGTCTTCAGAAAGTGTGATCCATTTCTTTCGAATGAGTCATTGACTGTAAAGAGTAAACGGTCAGAAAGAGGCACAGCTCAGCCGCTACAACCAGCCTACACATTTCGATCGTATCTCTGTTTTATAATCTACCTGTGAACAGGTATGGTGGTATAAGTAACACTGAAAATGATATTTGTAAATGATAATGGTAAATATCGAAATGATCATTGCAAATTTCACAGTAACAACCTAGATATTGTTATTTACCACCCTTTATAATTTCACAGCAAATGCACCTCTCTTATTGAGCAGTTCTGATTTAATCTGAGGATTAATTATTAATGTAATGTACTAATAATGATCGGTTGTAAACCTACTGGCTGGAATGAATACTTGGTCTCATTTCACTACACGGCGACAGCACAAACATCAGGTGGAGTCAGTGCGAGTATATATATATTTTATTATTATTCCTTCCAGTAATATTAATTGTAGGCCTATTGAAAATACACATATAAAATACAACTTTTTTGTTTTTGTCACATCAACTCTAATAAATGTTTCGTAAGGTTAGTGCAATGCTTTCCTGAAACTCAAGTAGTGTTCATTTCGACTAAAACGAATTCGTCTTGTTTATTTTTAGCGTTACTTAGACAAAAAACAAACAAACAAACAAACAAACAAACAAAAAAAACACGCTATAGTTTTACCAAATTTTGTTGACACAAACTAAACAGTTTTAGTTTAAAAAAAGGTTTAATTTTGTCTTTCCTCCAAATGTTCTTAATATGTTCATTTAGATTAAAAAAATTAATTGGATAACGGGCTCAAAAGCCTCCTTCTATAATAATAATAATAATAATAATAATAATAATAATAATAATAATAATAATAATAATAATAATAATAATTATTATTATTATTATTATTATTATTATTATTATAACAAAAACAATACTACTACTACTACTACTACTACTACTGCTACTACTACTAATAATAATAATACTAATAATACTACTACTGCTACTAATTATTATTATTATTATTATTATTATTATTACTATAACAACAACAACAATACTACTACTACTACTACTAATAATAATAATAATAATTATAATAATAATAATAATACTAATACTAATACTAATACTAATACTAATACTACTACTACTAATAATAATACTAATACTACTACTACTACTACTACTAATAATAATAATAATACTAATAATGATAATAATAATAATAATAATAATAATAATAATAATAATAATAATAATAATAATAATAATAATAATAATAATAATATTATTTATTATTATTATTATAATTTTTATTTTATTTTATTTTATTTTTTTATTATCCCTGCAGCAGCACATCTAACATGCAACAGCTCGAAAAAAATTTTATTTTAATGTCTTTGGTAGGTGTCATAACGTATAGCTGCGTTTGCAAGTTTTGAGAATTATTATAATTATTTTTATCCTAACAAAACGGAAACAAAAGCACGAACAAGAGTGCTTATGTGTGATTATACTGAAGATCGGCACGCAAGCACGAGTCCGCTGGGCGAGGAAACAGGTCATGAAGAAGCTCACTTTACAGCACGCTGGACGGCTCGATCGCGTCGATCTGTGTTTTCCCGTTAAAGGTGCTCCGGTGACATTTGGCGTCCCTTTCATATTTGGCGTCCCTTTCAAGTCAAATATTACAGAACCCTTTAGAATTTTCTATACATCTGCATAAATATGACCTATAACATTAGAATTTCACATACGCCCTGAAAGTAAACACAGAGAACCTATTTAAACAAACGAGACAAAAATAGGCAATTATACTTGCTCATTTATTTATTTATCATTTTTATCATTTATCATTCCACTTCAGTAACCACTTTATCCTGGTAATGCTAGGAGCCTCTCATAGAAACACTGGTAATATACCCTGTATGGGATGCCAGTCCATCGGAGGTGGCCATGGACACACACATGAACACACTTACAACCTTTTTGTTTCAACCTGAGCTTAGAATGTAACCAGGGACCTATTTGACCTTTAGCATTTAGATGCTGTTGTAGCACACATGATGTGGTGAGAAGCAAATAGCTTCCAAAATGAAAAAAAAAATGTATTGTGTATTGTACAAGAGGCTGTAGTTAAGAAAATAGTGATGGTTGCACACCATGTAACGACTCTCTCTTGGTCTGGTATACAGACCAAAAATTCCTCTGTGTACATTGATAAGAAGATACACAGACTTATTTCTTAAAAGGGAAAATATTTCTCCAAAAATCTTCCCTCCTAAGTCATTTGGTAAAAAATTCAGTGTGCGATTCCCTCCTTCACTAATTGTGTTTGCTTTTATGGTTTCTAGTGTTTCATGGTTAATAAGTACTTTCCAGCCATGATGTCATGATGTCATGATGTCATGATGTCATGAACTCACAGCAGACCAATTTCTCCTAGGGAATCCTAGCCCAGTGCTGTGCCTGTGTATGTCCAGAGATAATGCTGTACATCTCTCTATTGATAGAGTAGTGATCTGAGCTCCTCTAAATCCTCCTGTTCCACATTTTCCAACAAAAAACTACATATTTACTGATGATTTGACATATTTACAAAATATCGTGACTTAAATGAGTGTAAAGAAACTGGATGACTGATAGTGAAGTAAGGCCTTGCCTCAGACTAGTCAATATAATTAACTACTAATTGATTGACACATTAATTCATTGTATAATTTCCGGTCCTAGAGTGGCAAAAAAGGGTTTCTAAATCTGTTCTGAAAATCTGAATCAAAATCAAGATCTCCTGCTGATTCACTTTTTCCACTTAATGATTTGCTACTCATTTTTGTTTTTGTTTTTTTTGCAGTTTTATTCTGCCAATAGTGTCTAATTACATAAAGACATTAGTAATACTAGATGACATGTCCTTGTCATCAATAAGCTTTTTTTTTTTACTGCTTATTCTTTCACTGGCAATTCCTTTGTTTTTGCTGTGGACTGAAGACATTTAAGATACTTCAGATCAAAATATGAACATGAATGTCCAAAACAAGCCATAAGAAGAACTATTTACAGATAGGTTCATGACCCTAAGTGAGGAAAGTAAAAAAAAAATAAAAAATAAATAATAATAAAAAAATTCTAAGAGAAATGTGGAAATGACAGAATAGGAGGATTAATTAATATTATGGATTAATTTGTAGAGTGGAAAGAATATTTTATTTCGACTACATAATTATAGTTGCTGTTTTGTGTTTGTTTGAAAATCCAACTAGTGCATTATTTCTTGGCTGGCACACACACACACACACACACACACACACACACACACACACACACACAGTGTACAACAATAGAACTGATCACAAAATATATTAATATATGATATATTTTAACGTTTATGGTTAACAATCGAGTCCACAACATGTCTGTCCACAAAATATATGTTACACAATGGTTCCCCTGGTTGCCCTTGGTAACTGTCTGAGCCAGAGAGAGAGACAGAGACAGAGAGACAGAGAGAGAGAGAGAGAGAGAGAGAGAGAGAGAGAGAGAGAGAGAGAGAGAGAGAAAATAAGAAGAAATGGAACCGCAGAATGCACCTCCAGAAATATGCTTAAACAGTGGCAGACCATAAGGTTATCTAAACACACAATGAAGCCTTGCAGGGAGTGTAAAAAAACCTTCCACCTCAGACTGTGAGTGAGTCATCAGTAACAGCTCAACAAAAACAACGTGCAGTTTTCAAAGTGCAGTTTTTGAAGGAGTTCCAGTAAAAAAAAAGTTTCCTTTCATATCCGTATTGCAGACTGTGGTCTGATAGTTTGTGTGCACAGAACTATAGAACTATATATATATATATATATATATATATATATATATATATATATATATATATATATATATATATATATATATATATATAATATATATATATATATAATATATATATATATATACATATATATATATATATATATATATATATATATATATATATATATATATATATATATATATATATATATATATATATAAACTAGATATACATACATTTGGCAAACATCAGGCAATAAATTCACCAAGCATTTGACAAGATGTCCATTAAGCTATCATCGTGATATTGAATGGTAGGGAGGGACCTACTAGTACTTGATGCAAGCTCACAGAATTTGGTCACCAATTTAAGAATACCCAGAAAACCATGTCATACAGTTGTGTTTCTTATCATTAAAATACTAAAAAAAAAAAAAAAGAATTATTATTTTATTTACAGTATAAAAATGATGTAACACAAGACTAATTTTGTCGTTTCAGCGTACATCATTCAAGCTGCACAAGCCCAAGCACTCGAAACTGGGACTCTTTATCATGTAAGTGTTTGCTGTGAATTTTATCAAATGGATTTTCATATGTGTTTGAAGTGATCCTGTTTGTCACTTCGTGGATTATAATCCACAATATCCTCACTATTCTCCAATATTTGATACAGAAATCTTCTCTCTTGATCTGAAAGAATTCCAGTGTTGGATAAATAAACATCCTGCTACTCTGTTCGAAGGAAAACATTCTGAGTGTATTTACTGACGGATTGTCAGAAGTCTGGCAAAAATCCTTGGAAACCCCCCAAATAAATAAATACATACGGATCAAAATTGGTGCCATTGCTTCAAAATCCACATTGTGTTCATTTAAAATAGTGTTAATGTGGTGTTATGGTGTTAGAATGTGGTGTTAGAATTGTGGATCTTATGTATGCACAATATTGGAACATGATCTTAACAATAAAGGTCATATTTCTGCAAAGAGACAAAAAAAAAGTGCACTTACATATACTGAAGAAAATACTGAGAAGTGGCTAACTGTAGATGTTAGATAAATTAAATGTTATGCACCTAAATATGTGTGATACTAGATGTTTCCTGATTCCTCATGTTATAGAAACAACCTGAGCGTGTTTAGTGACAACAGCATCCACCCAAGCTTACTTTTGCACGTCATAATAAACATGTGCTTTTATCATTCTTGCCTGTTTCTCAGATGAACTCTAGTTAGGTTCAGCTTTTATATGCAGGCTGACCTTGTAGGGAAAGATGTGTGCGCTCCCCCTCTCCTTCATGAACTAAAGGTGTAGAGAATGCTAAGGCAGTGGTTTTCAAAGTGGGGGCCACGGTCCACTTGGCGGCAGCCAGGGGGCGCCCGGGGGGCCTCAACAATTTTGTGTGTTAATTCTACCCACTAGTATGTTTTCTCTTTCTCAATCTCAGACAACCACACACACAATCCATTCCTAATGTAATGTAATGTAACGATATAAGATGTAATTATTAATAATAATAAAAGGGGGGGTATATTCAGAAGTCTGTATTTTTAATGTGTTTTAAAGACATCTTGCAAAAGGGGGGCCTCAGTCAAATGTTAATGCCATTTGGGGGAAAGTTTGGGAAAAAGACCCCAAACAAAACATATATAACCATTACCCTCTTTATCTATCCCATATGGCCACAAATATTTGGACACCTGAACAATCACACCCATATTTGTTGCATTTCAGGTTTAGTCCACCCTTTCGTGTTATAATAACACTCGTCTGGGAAGATTTTGGAATGAGGATGTGGAGATGTGCCCATTCAGCCACAAGAGCATTGGTGAGGTCAGACACTAATGTTGAGTGAGGATTACCTGCTTGATTAATGAATGTATAATATTGTTATTTGCCTTGCAAAAATCTATAATTATTTAACAACCTCTGAGGCTGGGGCAGACTGGACAAATATTTAGCCCTGGCATTTAACTCCTTGACATCTCAAAAACCTAGCCTTAGCCTTACACCTCCTGAATGTGTATGTGATTGTGATTCACGTCATCTGTTGCTATTTATCACTGGTGTTTAAACACTGAGGTGGTGTAAACAACAACAACAACAACAACAAAACAAACAAACAAACAAACAAACAAACAATATATTATATTTATTCATAAAATCTAATGTTTTACAATATTTATTAGTATCAAAGTCCAAAGAATGATCATTGATTTTAAATAACATATTTTAAAGTACACATGGTCTATATATGCACACCACAGGCAATCATAAAAGTCCTGACAATCCAAGTGCCATCCCTGGGCATCTGTGAGCTCATGTATGCAGAGGAGGATGGAGGGAAGATGTGATTGGAAAAGTTGGCAGTTGGCTGGCTCCAGTGTATCTCAAAGGAAGCATGTGTTGGTTGCTATCATATGTTAGGGGACAGCTGGATTGGAATAGGAAGATGGTCAATTTGGGGACAAAAAGGCAACAAGGAACATGGACATCAAACTTCATCATTCTGAGGAAAAACAAAGAAAAATCTAATTATTACATATACACACATGCATATATACATTATATACCTCATGCAGATCAAATGAGGTGGATGTTTGTGGAGAGCTGCTAAAGCATACTTCTTACCTTGGCAGTGGCCATGTATGTTTTACTGTATGGAAAAAGTAACTGTATGAACATCACTGGGCAAAATAATACATGGCAAACAATTTTAACTGCTGAGTGAATGGATTAAAATAATATATTTACTAACATACAAAATGTCACCATTATATACTCACACAGTAGCCTTTTTTGTACATTATGACAAGAATAACCAGCACCATCAGAAACAGAGCCACAGCTATGATCACCAACTCACGAATTCTATGCTTGGCTAAAAAGACATGCAAAATAATCATAAAATGAGGTATATAAAGGATAATAAGGAAGAAAATCTTTAGTCAGCTTTCTAGAGAAAAACACATGTTCTACAATTAATGACAATGCAATTGATATAGATAATACGTATTGTAATTTACAATCAGATATACGTCACAGAGACTGGGGCCAAATGAATGTGGAAAAGGTATAGACTTGTAGCTGTCCAGCATATCTCCGAAAATAATCGCCATAAATGTAAGGTCTTATATATATTTATGTTCTACTCACATGTTTCTTGAGGACGTCGTGCACCGGGTTGACTGTTGGTTTCATTAGCAACTGCAGGAAGTCAGAAGAGACTGATTAAAGCATGTAAAACAAGCATTTGGTCTTTTTTTCCCCCTCATGTTCCTCAGAAAAAGATCGAATTGGAGTAGAAAGGTACTCACGATTGTAGCAAACCCAAAGCTCATACTAAAGAAAGGACACAAATGAAATCAGTGAAATTTGTAAAAAAAAAAACAATCAAAACTGAGAGGCATTTTTGATGCAAACTGTCTAGATGAAATAAAATAAACATGCTATTACACTATCTTACCTTTGGGCTGATACAGTGCACCTTCAAGCGAATTTCAGGCAAGGTGCATTGGACAGACACATTTGGAGATGGTGTTAGTAGTTCAAGAACTTTATCCTCCTACAAGTAAAAGAAACCAAGATAAAGAAAACACATGAATGGAGATCATTACATTACAGTAGAATTTTAAATGTTTTAGCTTACTTTAACAAATGGGGTAGATAAGATTTCTATTTACCGTGTCTCTAGAACTCCACTCGCAATCCTTCCTCTTCAGGTAAATCTCAGTAGTGTCAAACATGGCATTACCCATGCGATCACAGGTGATGTTGTGCAGCTCAGAGCAATCTAAAACCCGAGCAGTTTAGCATTTTTATCAACAACTAAGTACAATAAATGTGTAAATGTTTTTGAAGGTGTTCAGGTTCTGATTTTATATAACCAGGAGATATATTAATTGTGTTCATTTGTGCTATTTCTGTTATACGTAACCCCACTGCAGAGACCTCTTCTATTTTAGGACAGCACGTCTATGTGGGTTTCCTTCTGGATTCTGACCACATCCCAAAAACATGCTGGTATGCGCATTGGAGAGGGGTTGAAAAGAGCTGAAGTGTAAAAACTCCTATTCTCTGTTGCATCACTCACAACAGAGTTCCAAACTACTTTCGTAAGCAACGTCAGCACAAGACCTGTGTGTTGGCAGACAAGCTCACTTTGTGCAATTCTATGTGAACTGTAAATCACACTGCCACTGGACTCTGGAGCAGTGGAAATATGTTCTCTGGCATGATGAATCGTGCTTCACTATCTGGCGATCTGATGAATGAATCTGAGTTTGGCAGATGCCAGGAGAATGCTACCTACCAGAACGCATAGCGCAACTGGAAAGTTTGTTAGAGGAGGGATAATGGTCTGGTATTATTTTTTCAGGGTTTGGGCTCAGCCACTTAGATGTAGTGAATGGTAATGTCAATGCTACAGTATACAAATACATTGTAGACAATAGTATGCTTCCAACATTATGCTAACAGTTGTGGAAGGCCCTTTCCTGTTCCAACATGGCTATGCCCTGTGCACAAATTGAGGTCCATAAAGTCATGGTTTGACAAGTGTGGTGAGGAGAAACTCCAGTGGCCTCCACAGAGCTCTGACCTTAACCCCACTGAACCCCTTTGAGGTGAACTGGACCATCGATTGTGAGCATAAGTGCCCAACCTCATAATCTTTTGACTGAATGGGCACACATTTCCACACACACACACACACACACACACACACACACACACACACACACACACACACACACACACACACACACACCAATATCTTGTAGAAACCTTACCCAGAAGATGTTCGGCTGTTATAGCCGAAAAAACAAGTGGGCGTGGCATTGCAGGACTCCATACTATTGTCCATCAAGCGCATCTATGTGTAATGGTCAGGTGTATAATATGCCATAATTTTGGCCATATAGTAAAATAGTATACTATTTTAATGCTAGTGGCATTTTCAGATCATAACATAACCTAGCAAAACATACTACCCAGAGTTCTAAGCATTTCCCGACAAGGCAAATTACCCTATAAAATATGATACCTGTATCATATCATATGCTCGTTTCTTTCTTTCTTTCTTTCTTTCTTTCTTTCTTTCTTTCTTTCATTTTGACAAAGACCTGTTAATTGACGCTATTTAGGACAGTCTGTTGAGGGTGTCCCACCTCTGGGACACCGGATCCACCGCAAAACCCTATCAGGACAAATCGGTTACCAAAGACGGATGAATTCATTTCTGTTACAGTAAACGACAACTATCAAACGATGAATTAGTCTGAAGATGAATGAATGAATGAACGAATTAACGAACGAACGAACAATCCAAAATGGATTGCCCAAAACAAGCACGCGCGCACGGTTATGACACAAGGCGCACTCAAATCGCCGCGTTCCTCTTTCAAGTTGCCGGTTGCACTGTAGTGTGTCAGCATGGCACGCGGGATTTCGATCAGTGCAAAAACGGGTCAGGATTACCGGCGGACACAAAGATAATGGAATTATATATAGTGAAATGATATACTTACTCTGCAAAGTTCGAGCGCCGCGGCGTCCCGGGAGTGAAAGACTAAAGAGCCAAATAAAGCAGAGGGAAACTGGAGACATTTCTGTAACTGCTGTAGCGCTGATTAAAGCCGAGCCAAGAAAAGAGAAGCAAAAGACCTTTCATAGAACAGTGTGAGCACCGGTTGAGCATTTAACACGGATACTAATGCTAGAGCCTGAAGAGTCCGCTAGCGGTTGGAGGACGAAAGATGACGTCACCGGAGTTTGAGGTGGAGCTTGAGTTCAGGTGGCGCGTCGGCGGTTTGCGCGGCCGATTGTACAGGCATGTGTATGATTCATCCATGCTGGACCATAGAGATATCCAGAGGGGAAAAAGATAAATAAATACATAAATAAATAAATCATGGAAAGCTTTAAAAAAGAAAATAAATAAATAGTGATTTCGATTTGCTTTGTATATGCTGCTGAAAGATTAAAGGCAAACTGGAAAGATGTAGTATAAACGCACGGTTCGTTTGGGGAGGTGCGCGCGCAGTCAGTGGAGTTACCTGAGTATGAAGTTGATGGTCCAAAAGCATCTGGAGCTTTTCTATTAAGAAAGCTGTCCATATTCTTTTGCACTACACACGCATCGTCACGCGCTAATTATTATTATTATTATTATTATTATTATTATTATTATTATTATTATTATTATTATTATTATTATTATTATTATTATTTTAAAGAATAAAACACGCGGGCAAGATAAAGAAAACACATGAACGTAGATAGTCAGCATGGTATTTATCATTACAGTAGAATTTGTAATGTTTTAGCTTACTTTAACAAATGGAGTCTATCCCAGGAAGCATCGGGCACAAGGCGGGGTACACCCTGGACAGGGTGCCAGTCCATCGCAGGGCACAATCACATACACACACTTTAGACACGCCAATCAGCCTACCATGCATGTCTTTGGACTGGGGGAGGAAACCGGAGTACCCGGAGGAAACCCCTGAAGCACGGGGAGAACATGTAGGACCCCACGTAGGATTAAACGCAGAAAATAAAATAAATGTTTTTTTAAATTTATTTTCTCAGAAAATAAATGTTGTAATTGAAATATAGTTGTATCTCAACCACAAATTCATCAAAATGAAATGCTTTTGGCCAAATGACTGATGTTTACCTACAGTCTTGAGGACATTTTAAGGCTTAAGTGTGAACGAAGCAAGCTGATAAAATACTGTTAATAATTTACAACCTCAAATATGTAAATTAGACCAAATACGTTACTCACAGCATGATGGTGCTTACGCTCGAGCATGGATGTTAAGTCTTTTACTATAATAACAGTAAGCTATGTGTGTGCGTTCTCTCATGATCATCCATTCAGTGGTGAAATGGTTAGGAATCTCTTCACTACATACTGTATGTAGTGACATACTGAGATGGTGTATTATACAAAAACTGTGGCACTGTGTGGCAAAGTTGCTGTTTTGTGCCTGCTTACAAATCCAGCTTGTGTGACAGGAAACTGATTGTTCTCAGACAGTGTTGTTAGAGCGTGACAGAGTATAGAGGTGTCAGAACACACGCTGAAGGCTTGCAGGATGGACTGGAGAAGAACTGGAAGGGTCTACTCCTGTTTACTTTTATAGTAATATACTATAAATTAGGAAAATTACATGAAAAACAATTCTGACAATTGACAGAGAAATGGGGGGTGGAGGACATTATCATGCAGCAAGACAATGACATACTGCCAATCAACAAAGGAGTTCATCAGCGGAAAAAAGTAGAAGGTTTTAGACTGGCCAAGTCAATCACCAGACCTTACTCCTGAAGAGTATCATGGCACACAAGATATTAGTCTTTTACTATTAAATAAAATGATACCTAAACATCCATTTCCATTATGTTTGGAGACAAGGCTCAGTCAATATCAGAGAAAAATAAATAAATACAATTGGTGGTTTGTTTTATGAAAGGAAATCCCCTTACTCTGGAAATCCCCTTGGTGCCCACATTTCTTTCTTAGATTGCACGTTCAATTCTAATGTGTAAAGGTGACATGTAATTAAAAATATAAAAAAGCATTTTTCAACAGCATCTAACACTGAAAGTGATTTACTTAACAGTATCACAACTGACTTTATATTTGATATAAAGCATGATTAGACATAGTCTTTGTGTGTTTTGTTTTTTGGAGTGTTTTGTTAGTATACAATATAATAAAATACCATGCTTTCATATAAAACAGCTTTTGATTTGTGGTTCCATTAAGGCCTCAAAAGCTTAGTTAGGATCTAATGTAGATTATTTGAATCACTGTTTGCAGAGTAAAGGGTCAACAAGAAGTCTTTTTTTTGAGCGCCATCTGTAATAACTCACTCTCTCCCTCTCTCTCACACGCCGCCCACAACACACACACACACACACACACACACACACACACACACACACACACACACACACACACACACACACACACACACAACATATCTTTCTGCAGCCTCCTTAGAGCAACTGGCTGACTGCCAACGAGTATTTCCTCTCCTACACATGAGTAGATATTGAGAACAGTATTTTTTGCCACACGGTCTAAGCTAGAAAAAAGAAGACATGCCTTACAAATCAAGTGTCCTGATCTGACCTTGAGTGATGAATAGCTTGCTTTCTTTTTAACTGAAACACAGTGATTAAAAAACAATGAGGAGTTATTGTCATCCCACCTAAACATACCGTATATTCAATGGCCACAAGAGAATGGAGTTAGTGGAAGTGTCATCAAAAATAAAGCATGAATCATTAAAGTATGCGGTATGTTGAGCAAGAAGGTCTGGGGCACAGCTGATATTCCAATTCATTCCAAAGGTGTTCAGTGGGGTTGAGGTCAGGTTTGCTTTGGGTAGTGAGCGGTCTTGTTTTTTTAGGATTAGGCGCAAACATTCTACTGTTTTCCCATCAGACAATAACACATTTTGCACCTGGTTTGAGGTGATTTAGGCAGACTTGTGTTTTGTTTGTTGTGATAAAGTCCGTATAGCTACCCTACCCCATAGCCCCATGTAAAGATTATGAGAGACTGTTGTAACAGCCGCCACGGGGTTCCATGGCACATTTAATGTTTTGGACATTCCCGATTGATACATTTCGGCATGCTTTGACCTCATTGCAGCATCAGCTGTCAGTTGAAACTAAGAAGATTTCTTTGGTTAATTAGAATCACTTCTCTGCAGATAATTTCTTTTGAAGATGAATTTGAATGTAAGTCATTGAGCACAGCCACATCAGGGGCGGATCTAGTCATTTGGGGGCCCTAGGCAAAATATAGGAATGGGTCCCTCATTTCAGTGTTTTAACATAGATATTAACATTTTCAACATACGTTATTTAGCAATAATAATAATAGCAATAATCAGGGGTGAACTGTGACAAAAAGTGGTGCTGGACCAGAGTGGACCTCCACAGCCAGCCAAAAACATGCCACATCATAATACACCGGCTCATTGAGGGTTAGACCAATTTTTAACACCACTTACTAGCATAAAAATATAACACAATACAGAAACATATATACATTTAAACATTTATTTAAAGTAGCACTGAACAGACATCAAGTCATATTTGTAAAATATGCAAACAGAAACAGAAGAACAGTGTGACAAAGAATATAAAACAATCAAGACAGCATGTGATCTAGTCAGGGGGCATCATCCGTCCACTATCTCTGTTTGTTGATGGCTCTGTTCTAGAGACTCCGAGTATAATGAGGAAGCTTGGAGTCATTTCTTTTTATATCAGTCTTACATTTGATTCTTTTGTTCAGAGCACTGTTAAAGCATCCTTTTTTCACCTCAGAAATATAGCAAGACTATGCTAAACTTCTCTGAAGCTGAAAAACTGATTCGTTGTCACTTGAATAAATTACAGTAATGCCCTTTTAGCTGGAGTTTCTAAATCCACACCACTAAGCTGCAATATGTATAAAACTCTGATGCCAGGATCCTGACATGGACCAAGAAATATAAACATATTACTCCTGTTCTGGAGCCCTTGCACTGGCTCCCGGTCAGGTTAGTACGATTGCCTCACACCTCCAGGGTTGAGGGTTCGATTCTTGCTGCAGCCCTGTGTGTGTGCGGAGCTTGCATACTCTCCCTGTGCTTCAGAGGATTCCTCTGGGTATTCCGGTTTCCTCCCTCAGTCCAAAGACAAGCACTGTAGTCTGATTGGCATGTCCATAGTGTCCGTAGTATATGAACGTGTCCTGCAATAGATTGGAACCCTGTCCAAGGTGTCCCCCGCCTTGTGCCCCATGCCCCTGGGATAGGCTCCAGGTTCCCTGTGATCCAGTAAGGGTAAGAGGTACAGAAAATGGATGGATGTATTAGTATCAAAGTCATGTCTCTAAAATCCAAAAAATGTTCATACATCTTTTTAAACATTTGTACTTGTTTTTAAATACACATTATCAATATAGGCACACCACACGGCAATCATAAAAGTCGGTTCACGCCCTGTTTGTCCGGAGATTGCGAGTGAATCCGAACAATGCCAGCACCATCAATAGCCAGAAGCCAAGACAGCAATATTTGCTGTGCTCTCATGAGTGAATGTAAATTCTCATGCCAATTACAGTGACGCAAACCAAGCTCATGCTTGCAGAAGAGGATAGAGGGAAGATGTGACCCGTCTCTGATAGACATGACTGACAGCTTGAAAAGTTGGCAGTTGGCTGGCTCCACAGGAAACCTATGTTGTCTCCATGTTGGTAACTGGCATATGATATCGGAGAGCTGGATTGGAATTTGAAGATGAGGAAATTGGGGAGGAAAATTGGCAAAATCTTAAAAAAGGGAAGTAGGTATAAAAAGAAAGAAAAAAGAAAAAAAGAGGGCAACAAGGACATCAAACATACTTCATGCTTCTGGCGGAAAAGAAAGGAAAATCTAGGTCCTATAAAACAAAGAATATAATTTTTTTTTTAAGAATTGTTAAAGAATATTTTTTACCTTGGCAGTGGTCACGCCTGATTAGCTTGTAAAGTATGAACATCACTGTGCAAAAATAATAAATAACAAAACAATTTACCAGCTGAGTGAATGGCTTTAAATAATACATCCACTGACTTTAAAATATCACCATGTTATACTCACTCATTCAGTCTTTTCCATTTACACATTATGGCTTAAACAGCTAGTACCAGCAGAAACAGTACCACAGCTAGGATCACAAAGTTCCAATTTCGCCGGTTAGCTAAAAAGACATGCAAAATAATCATAAAATATGGTTTTAATGATAATAAGGAACAGAATCTTCAGCTTTCTAGAGTGATACAGATTTTCTATAATTTTCAGTGTGAGATGTGTCACAGAAACCGGATGTAGACATGCAGCTATCTAGCATTACTGAGAAAATAAACACCTTGAAATTACAGTACAAAATGGTATGAAATGGATTGGCTAATTTTTATGTTCTACCCACATGCTTCATTAAAGCTTTCTTCACCGGTTTCACCCTTGGTTTGATTGAAAACTGCAGGAAGTCAGAAAAGAATGATTAAATAATGTAAAACTATATTTGGTATTAAAAATAAATAAATAAATCTCCCCATTTCAATGGTGTAATTCGTCTGAAAAAAGTATGATGCGATTAGATAAGTACTCACACTTGTAGCAAGCCTGAAACTCATACTGAAAAAGAAAAACACAAAAGCTATTTAATAAACGGAATTTGTCAATAAAACTGAGAGATGCCCTGATCCAACCATATCTAGGTAGCTACACTGATCAGCCATAACATTAAAACCACCTGCCTAATATTGCACCACCAAAATAGCTCTGAACCATCGAGGCATGGACTTCACAAGACCCCTGAAGACACGTGTACTTTGGTATCTGGTAATCTGGTACCAAGACGTTAGCAGCAGAGTCTTTAAGTCCTGTAAGTTGTGAGGTGGGGCCTCCATAAGTCGGAATTGTTTGTCCAGCACATCCAACAGATGCTTGATTGTATTGTGATCTGGTTAATTTGAATTCCATGTCAACACCTTGAATGCTTTATCATGTTCCTTAAACCATTTCTTATCTATTTTTGCAGTGTCTCATGGAGCATTGTCCTGCTGAAAGAGGCCACTGCCATAAGGGAATAATTTTGCCATGAAGGGGTGTACTTGGTCTGCAGCAATGTTTTAAAATGTGATATGTGTCAAAGTAACACCCATGAATGCCAGGACCCAAGGTTTCCAAGGAGAAAATTGGCCAGAGCATCACACTGCCTCTGCTGGCTCTCCCCCAGGTAAATGGGTGGCTGTGGCGCAGTTGGTAGAGCGGGTTGTCCACTAATCGTAGGGTTGGCGGTTCGATTCCCAGCCTGGGTGACTCTACATGCCGAAGTGTCCTTGGGCAAGACACTGAACCCCAAGTTGCTCCCAATGGCAAGTTAGCACTTTGCATGGCAGCTCTGCTACCATTGGAGTGTGTGTGAATGGGGAAATGAGACACAGTGTAAAGCGCTTTGGATAAAAAAATTTACCATTTTACCAAATGACGAACACACCTGGCCATTCACATGATGTAAAAGAAAGGTGATTCATCATACCAGTCAACCTTCTTCCGTTGCTCCACTCTCTAGTTCTGATTCTCACAGGCTCAGGGGTCAACATGACCAATCTGAGACCATGAGGCAATCTGACCTGTCTTTGACTGTGCAGCCCCATATACAGCAAGCTGTGATGCACTGTGTTTTGACACCTTTCCATCAGCAGCATTAACTTTCTCAGCAATTTATGCTACAGTATCTCTCTCTTCTGTGAGATAAGAACAGACGGGCTAACCTTCACTCCCCATGCACATCAATGAGGCTTGCGTGTCTATGACCCTGTCGCTGGTTCACCGGTTATTCTTCCAAAACACCTGCTGTTTTGGAGTTGCTCTGACCCAGTCGTCTAGACATCACAATTTGGCCCTTGTTAACGTCGCTCAGATCCTTACACTTGCCCATTTCTAGTGCTTCCAATACATCAACTTTGAAAAGTGACTGTTCGCTTCCTGCCTAATATCTCCCACCCCTTAGCAGGTGCCATTGTAATTAGATAATTAACGTTATTCACGTTACATATCAGTGGTTTTAATGTTATGGCTAATCAGTGTATGAATTATCATGGTATTAGACACTCTACCTTTGGGCTGAAACAGTGCACCTTCAGGCGAATTTCAGGAAAGCTGCAGTTGATGGCTACATGTAGAGATGGTTTTATTTCTACAATAAAGCTGTCATTCTAGAAGTGGGAAAAAAAAGAAAACAGTACAGAAAAACTACTCTGTATGGTGTAGTATGGTGGGAACATCAGTTTAGAACTTTTGGCTTACTTTAATTCAAAAAGGGATATAACATTTGTATTTACCTTCCACCTCAAACTCCAATCACAGTCGCTACAGTGTATACACTTCTCATAAAATGCATCAGTGTCCAAAGTAGCTTGGCCCATGCTGTCACAGGTGGTGTTATATTCCACAGAGCAATCTGAAACTTGAAGAGTTTGGCACTGATTAGCACTTATTATTGGGGCCGATTATTATTATTATTATTATTATTATTATTATTATTATTATTATTATTATTATCTGCACGCCATCAGTTCTGCTGTGAACCTGCCTGAACCCAATGCCCTGTACATAGGAAGGCATTTACAGAATATGGGATACAAATGACATAATATTCGACGTTCTAGTTAATATTCACTCATTTCTAGAAAATGACAAAAGGGCCCGGTTTCCTTCCACCTTCCCAAGACCTGCTGATATGTGCCCTGTATGTGCCCTGTATGTGCCCTGTATGTGCTGTCAGGATAGACTCCACTGTTCTGTCAAACAGTCCTTCTCAGGTTTTCTGTGGATCATTTTTGCACACGCATAATGAACTTGTGTTTCTTCGTATATTATTTTATCGCTGTAGGTATTTTCTAATCATAACGTAGCCTATCAGCATATCCAACATATGGTTTTATGCTAAAAGCAGTTTCTGTCAAGACAATTTATACTATACAAACATGCCACCGGTATTTTTCCAGGAGGCATTTTCTGATAAGGTCACAGTAATAATAATAATAATAATAATAATAATAATAATAATAATAAACTGCATAAAGTACTTGGGGTATTGTTTTACAGAGAGTTGTAAATACGCGCTATGGTATGATAGTTTGGTAAAATAGATCAAATCGCTAGGACACCAGATCCCCGGGGCCCAGGGGCCCATGCGCACTTGGGGCCCAAGAGAGGGAATGCAAAAGGTTTTCTTTTCTTTTCATATTTTTTTTTTTACATTGCCGAAAACAGAGGGCAATGTCTGGTTGGGCCACCCAAGATTAAATAAGACGCGCACCACTTACAGTGGTGTAGGCCATGGTAAGTGGAAATAAAGTGCCTAACGACCAATAATAAAGTGTTATCGGTTAGGGGTAGGTGTAGGGAGGGCTTTATTGTCCCAATAAGGTGGCATCCATTTAATATTTTTGATAAATATAGTCATTTACACTATGTTATTGCTGCATCCTGCTACAAACAACTATTTGCACTTATTGCAAAGACCCGCTAATTTTATATAGTGTAAATAGAATATATCGCTATTTATTTTTACTTAGTGTAAATATGATATCGCTAAGAAAATGCTGCTATTGTCATTTAGTGCAAATAGAAGGCTTGCTGAAGATGCATGAAGTTCTATCATAAACTAGGCCTACACAGGGCTTTACGGTAACAATTTCTTTTAGGAGCACTTGTGCTCCTAATTTATTTATTTGTTGTTGTTGTTGTTGTTGTTGTTTTTTAAGAGATGGTAACGTTAATGTGCCACAATATAACACATAAGTAGGCATGAGAAAACTTGAGCTTGTCAATTATGACAGAATTTAGGAACATGGTGTGAGCCATAACAAATTAATTTACCTTCTGATGAACTAAATGTAATATTTTCAGTTAATTTTACAGTCTGTATGCAAAAAAACAAAACAACAACAACAACAAACAACAACAACAACAACAACCCTTAACCTGTTCCACCTTGTAAACAAATACAATGAAGCTCAATGTTCAGTCTTTGAAGTCGGTTCCTCTTAAATATATTTAAAGCTACACTATTAGACATATTCCACTGTCATGGTCCTGGTCTGGAGTCAGTTCTCAAACCGCTCTGTGTGTATTGTGTATATATCTGAATAATCTCATATAGGATGTGATTGGGTGATTTAATTTACGCAGCAGATGGAAAGTGCTTTAGTTTAATGGTGCTCATTAGGGACGCACCGATCAGGATTTTTTCCGACCAAAACCGATACCAAACTTTAATCAGGACCTCGTCATAAACAGTTAAATGTAAGTTCTCTGCTCATGGTCACTGTTAAGGTCACTGTTAATTGGATTAAAATAACAGCAATGAGAAACACTGTCGGTTAACTGATAAACAAATAAGAATAAAAAAAATATTCACTTTTAAATATTTTAAACAATAAAGAGTCCTAATTAAAAGTAACACAAGCATGATCCATATTAGGAGAAAAAAAGACTGATAGCTTTCTAAGGAAATAGCGCACTGTGCGCAATAGCGCAATGCGCTCTGTGTTAGAGTGCTGAAGAGCGTGGAGGAGAGCAGCACTCTACCCCTCCTGAGACAGTTGCTAGTCTTGATTATGATTGGTGAGGAATTATTTAATAAAGAAGTTTGAATTAAAATCCCGCCTTGTAGCGTTAACATTATTATTCGTTTACCTTTTTTTTTACGGGTCTGGACATCTAGGCAGGTTTCCACACAAAGCCAGTTATCTGTGAAAAGTAGCCTAATACTCACGGAGTGCACTTGACAGGAGGCAGCCCCCGAGCAGAGAGAGAAACGCGGGGCCGGGACAAAGAAGACGGTCCATCGTCAATCGCGACAGCAGGGAAAGGTATAAGCGTTTTAGTCCCCAACCCAACCCAACCCAACCCAACCCAACCCAACTCAACCCAACCCAACACAACGTGGAGAAAGCCGGTACCGGAACTGCTATAAGGGAATAAATGATAGCGAGCAGCCTAAAAGGGGCGTCACCATATTTGGCCCCATCGCAGTTCCACCGAGATTAACAGTACAGAGCCACATTTAACATTCCTTAAAAAGTTTATTTGATGTTTTATATATATATACTAATTAAAAAGTACATCACACTCATCAGTCATCACCGTTGGCGTGTCTTTGTGATGGTGGCGCGCGCGTGTGTGTGTGTGAGTGTCAGTGATGATGATTTAGTTTTTTTTTTTTAAGTCATTATGGACGATAATGATCATGGCATAGTTTTTGCTGCTGATGTATTACCGGCAGTAGAAATGAAGAGTGTTAGTTGAGATGCGAAATGAAGCGACAAACACCAACGGGGGAGATCAACTTCGGAGACAGAAAAACAAACAAACAAACAAACAAACAAACAAAAAAAACAGGAAGAAGAATCCATCCATCCATCCATCTTCTACCGCTTACCGCTTACAGGGTCACGGGGAACCTGGAGCGTATGCCAGGGAGCATGGGGTATAAGGCGGGGTACACCCTGAACAGGGTGCCAGTACATCACAGGGCACAATCACATACACACTCACACACCCATTCATACACTACGGACACTACCATGCATGTCTTTGGACTGGGGGAGTACACGGAGGAAACCCCCGCAGCACGGGGAGAACATGCAAACTACGCACACACACGGCCTCGGTGGGAATCAAACTCCCAACCCTGGAGGTGTGAGGCGAACGTAGCTAACCACTTAAGCGCCACCGTGCGCCAAGAGTCTGTTTCATTTTATAGACCGTCTTAACCATGCTGTAATTTTGCTTGCATTTTACTTCATTCCCCCCGTTACGTCACAGCAATTCAATCAGAAACCGTATTGATCTTTTCTTTAGCTCAGCTCTGACTGTAGTATTTGTGAACAGGATATTTTTTTGGTTTTGACTACATAGTCAGAGTTGTTTGTATTGGGTGTGTTTGATTATATAACCTTTGTTCCTGTAAGTGACTGCAAAACTGATTATGTTTAAAAGAAAAAGAACAGAATAATAAACTACAACAAACTCAAACTGGCGGCTGATCTAATTCCCTGCCTTGGGCAGTTTCCAGTTTCTGTGCCGCCGCTCTGTCTGTCTGTGTGTGTGTGTGTGTGTGTGTGTGTGTGGTGTGCGCCGCCGAATGTGTGCGCAGGGAGTTTCTAAGGATATTGCTAAAAGGAACATGTAAATGTGAATGAGCTGAGGGACTTCCAGTGGTAACTGTCTCTGGTATAATGAAAGTCTCGCTGCATACATTTTGTACCATTTTGTACAAGTATTGCCGGTATGAAATACATAGATGACTAGTACAACAGATACAATAACAGTAAATATAACCAATCATAATATACCATATACAAGAGAGTCCACACAAAGCACTATACAATACACACTGTTACTGATTTCTGCATATTATACATTTTGCTTTATGAACTGGTAGAATAGTTGAAGAAAAGACAGATTGCCAGGGTTCATTAAAGGGGGACATGTAAAAAATATTTTCTATTGTATATTGGTGGGGACACAACCCCTCCAAAGAATGTGCTCGTTATCAGAACCGTGAATCAGAGCGAAAAGGGGAATGTGGGAGAGAATGCTTCCTATATGTCTTTGTTCTATGAAAGGGTATTCAATAAGATCACAGTCTCTGGATAAAAGTAGTTTCATAAAAGCAATAAATCTACAGTATAATGAAGTTTAGAGTGACAAACATTTAGAGAAATGCCAATATGTTTTGTCCAATTATTTTTTTTTGCCTGTGCAGTAAAATGATCAACTGTTAGTCAATGAGAAATGTAATTGAACATGTTTCTTACTCTCATCTGATGCGTCAACTTCGATATCCTATACTTGTGGTGATGTGATGTTTTCTTTGCAGAATAATTAGTTTATTAGAGTTTTGACTTATTTGAATCTAATAATACCCAAGGCTCTGATGTGATAGGTGAAACTTAAATGACAGTTGAATTTATTTTAAATAAATTCAACCTCATACTGCAGCTTAGAGAACACCTGTTTAAAAAAAGCGAACAAGCAAATGAATTCACAGTATGGCACTCAAGCAGAACGCACAGCCACTGAGTCATCCAAATGAGTCAGACAGCATTTTCTCCAGTGCTTTAGACTCAGATGGCCTGCCTTGCTTGACTTCTCATATATCCACCGAGGATCTCTTTTATCCTGAGTCTGTCTGTACACACACACACACACACACACACACACACTAAAGAATAAGTGAGTGTGACTTACTTTTCAAAGCTGGTTCCTCTTTCGCCACATAATGATTGAGAAAACAGTCACAAGCCAAATCATCTAGAACTTTCCTAACACCACCATTCACCCACGCATCTATTGCTCTGAAGGAAGTGCTCTGGAGGGTGGAGGTAGCCAGATGAGAACTTCTCCTCGACCTGGAAAATGTTATATAGAAGAATTATATTGAAGAATAAGAATTATATTTCAGTATATTTGCCTCCCCAATACTGTTGGGTCAGTTAATTGGTCAAATGTTTTCATAGCTTCTTTAATTATGACTACAGTATAAAGATAAAGAAATCTTTATTGTCACAATTCTTGCGTACAACAAAATTTAGTAACACAGTACACAGAAGTAATATGTTGGGTGTTACTATATACATCTGGATCTAATGCCTTATAGTGCAATGCAGGGGTGCAAAATGAGTTCTGACAAAGTCTCATCTTATATGTCCCAAATTCATTGCTTTAGTAGAATTTATTTGTAAATGAAATGATACTTGCCTTGAAATGTCCTTTGTATGGGGTTGCTCAGCAAGGCCCTCTAACCCACGGTCTTATTTGTCTGAACATGTCCAGGCATGTTAGGTGGGCAGGGGGAGGGTACTTAAAATCCTGAACTCAAGGTGGAGAAAAATTAAGTTAGCAAGCCAATTTCATTTCATTGTTACTACCACTTAAAGTTGCCTTGTGCGCGATGTTCCCTGGGATAGGCTCCAGGTTACCCGTGACCCTGAAAAGGATAAAGCGGTAGAAGATGGATGGATGGATGGATGGATGGATGGATGGATGGATAAATTTCATTGACACATAATATTAAGTTGATGTAATTATCAACATTATATCAACACAACTCATCAAAATAATGTTTTCAAATTAAAAGGATTAATTAAATAATTTTTTTTTAAATTTTGTCTTGCGACCATGCACTTAAATAAGTTGTGGTAATAGGTCCTCTGAATGACTTTTTAGAGTATGTAACGACAGGGTGTCACGGAACGTGACGTAAGGGAATCAGGCAGGATGTAATCGCAGGTGAACGGTGAGTTTTATTCACAAAGTGAAAAGCAGCACAACCAAAACGGAAACAAGCGACATAACTCCTTCAGTACACTAAGCTAAGCTAACTAAGACTGTGGCTAGCGCTAAGGCTATGGCCTAAACACAACATGAACCAAAGACTTACTATAGTCGACCTTGCGCTATAAATGGCATACATACAAAGCCCTATTTGTATATTCAGTTACATATTCATTCATATACATTCAACCGCGCTGCGCGAAACACGGCTCACGATATATATCCACACAGTCATTAGCCCACAATCGCTACCAGCAGCGGGCAATTCTGCATACGTCACACATGGCACGATGGGGCGAAGACATTACGTCACCCCGGAAGCAGCATGCGCGCCAGCGCCCAAGGTGTGCTGCTGCATGGGGGAATCGTCACAGAACCCCCCCCCAAGCTCTCAGCTGTGTGTGCTTTCCTGGCACGCCCCCATATGACCCTGTGACCTTTCGTGACGAAGGCGTCATCAACGACGTCCACGCATGCGCAGTAGCGGCCGACGCATGTCACGGTTCGGCTGGGACCGGCTGGGAACAGAACCAAGACCCCCCCGGAGTGCCAAGAGTCCTCCCCTTTCCTTGGTGGCCCGGGCCCCTGGGCCGAACGTCCCATGCAGAGCCAGGAAACCGCACGCTGTTCTTGGCAGAGTAGAGAAACAGAGCAAAGTCCCTAGCTGAAAAGGGAGGCAGAGCAAGGACTACAGCTGGGCAGACAGGCTGAGCTACGCTCTCATCAACGCTTGGGAGCGGTGCAACATCCTCGGCTGTGCCTGGGAGCGGTGCAACGTCCTCAGCTGGAAGAGACTGCTGAGCGACGACCCCAGCTGAACGTGAAGACTGGGTGACGACCTCCGGCTTAAACATAACTGGGTTCTCTGGAACAGCCGGCTCGAACGAGACGCCAGGAATTCGAGACAGGACCTGCGCTTGGCCTACTGAGACTTGTGACCCTACTCAGCCGTCGTGGACTTGGGACTGAGTCTGGACTTGGACGTCGTGGACTTGGGACCT
The DNA here is from genome assembly GCA_012411365.1 of Ameiurus melas. NCBI lineage: Eukaryota > Metazoa > Chordata > Actinopteri > Siluriformes > Ictaluridae > Ameiurus > Ameiurus melas. Next base: position 35,551,323 of record CM022757.1, read on the forward strand.
CACTTTGACGAAGCCTTCTAGCTCCTGCATTTTGGCAGTCAGATCCTGATTCTGTCTCTCCAGCTGCTGCCGAGCAGTCTCATTCCTATGAGCCTTGCTGTGCTCATCTGCTAGCTTGGTGATCAGCGTGTCCACTTGTGCATTTGTCTTCCTCAATCGGTCTTTAACAAGTTCAATGTTGCCCTGCTCCTCATCAAGTCTCTCCTCCAGCTAGGAGATACGAGCCTCCAACCTCCGCTTCTCACCGCATGCGTGGACGTCGTTGATGACGCCTTCGTCACGAAAGGTCACAGGGTCATGTGGGGGCGTGCCAGGAAAGCACACACAGCTGAGAGCTTGTGAGGCATCAAGGACTGTGTATATGTACCGCGGTTCATGCCTTACACGTGCCTAAGAGTACGTCATTCTGACTCCGGGCTCGATTTACGTTACTGTTCATGTTTCTGTTTAGTAGTCATTACTGTTCATGTTTCTGTTTAGTAGTCGTTACTGTTCATGTTTCTGTTTAGTAGCATTCCTAGCTTTAGCCACTAGCACTAGCATTAGCAGTGCTAGCCCAGTGAGCCTAGGTTAGTGAGTGTGTTATTGTTTTGGTTTTGTTTTGTGTCTTTTCCTACACTGTAAATAAACATCACCGTGCTTCGCTGCATTTATGTCCTCGCCTCATTCCTGCGCCAACGGCGCGTGACAAACTGGAACAATTATAGACCTTTTATAACACACACAAAAAAATAAACAACAAGAAAAACAACATCATTAACAATTATTACTATGATAATTACCATAGACTTTAGATGCATTGCACTGTTTCACATTTCACTGTTCTATTCGTTAAATAAATACTATTGTGTATTATTAATAGCATATTTGCTATGGGCTGTCATGTAAGATTTAAACCAGGCAAGAATGTCTGTATGTGTATTGAGCTGTTCAATGACTTGTTATTAAAGCAAGCTAACTGGCTAAACTACTACTAATGACTAATAACTACTAATAAGTTTCTCTTCACATTTGGGTTAAATGGTAACCATAGCACAATGATAATGATGGCACAAAATATTATTATTATTATTATTATTATTATTATTTTTTTTTTTTTTTTTTTTTTAATGTACGATGACAATAGAACCTCATTTTTATTTGTCTCAGTTAAAGAGAAAGCCAGTGTGGAAAAAGCTTGACCTTAAAGTATTACAACTACAGTGTACCTTTGGGGCAGTGATAAGTCACCAAGAATATATATTTTAATGATTGAGCAAACATGAAAATTTGTATCTTACGAAAGCAAACTCAAGCCATTTCTTATACAATTCTCTAAATAATATATTGAAATATTGACTGAAAAGTTACAGTTACTGAAAAAAAAACTATATCCTGTTAAAACAAAAGTGTTAAATATGATCACAAACACTGGCACCTTCCTTTCGCTAACATTTATTTTATCCAGTTTTTCTTTCAGTCAGTAGTGCAGTTACAATGGGAGCTGAGAGAGTGAGAGAAAAAATGTGGAATATTTGTGGGTCACTGAAAATCGAGTTAGGAAACACAGGTCTAACGTAAAGGCTTTTGTCTTTTGCCTTCCTCTAAGTTTCTTCTAACCTGGTAGTTATGCTGCATATGAGGCCAAGTTGCAACTTTCCTGCCTACAACTGGTAAAAACCATTGAAAATGCCTCCTGAACTTAAACTCATAAACTTGGAGTTGTCTTCTCAACTACCAGGTCCTTCCCCATTTATGTAGTGATGTGAAATCAACATGGACATACACACTGAACAGTAGTAACATCTCCTTTCTCTACTTTTTTGCCTAGTGTTGAGTAGGTTCCCTTAGTGCCACCAAAAGAGTTCTGACCTCTTGAGGTATGGACTCCACAAGACCTCCAAAGGTGTGCTGTGGTATCTGGCACCGAAATATTAACAGCAGATCCTTTAAGTTCTGTAAGTTATGAGATGGGGCATCCACGGATTGGATTTGTTGGTCCAGCACATACCACAGGTACTCAATCAGATTGAGATCTGGTGGAATTTGGAAGCCACGTCAACACAAACTCTTTGTCATGTTCCTCAAACCATTGTTGAACAATTTTTGCAGTTTAGGAGGGCGCATTATCCTGCTGAAAGAGGCCAGTGCTATTAGGGAACACCGTTGCCATGAAGAGGTTTACTTGGCCTGCAACAATGTTTAGGTAGGTTGTAGGTGTCAAAATAACATCAACATGAATTCCTGGACTCAGATTTTCCCAGAAGAACTCTGCTGGGATCACACTTCCTCTGCCAGTCTGCCTTCTTCCCATAGTGCACCCTGGTGCCATCTCTTCCCCAGGTAAGCGATTCACATGCACCTGAACCATCCACATGATATAAAAGAAAATGTGATTCATCAAACCAGGCAAACTTCTTCCATTACTCTATGGTCCAGTTCTGGTGCTCACATGCCCATTGTAGAGATCAGCAAGGGCACTCTGACTAGTCTGCAGCTATGCAGCTGGTTCACCGGTGACCCTGCCGCCGGTAGACCGGTTGTCCTTCTTTGGAGCATAGTTAGTAGGAACTAACCACTGCATACAGGAAACACGCCACAAGACTTGCTGTTTTGGAGATGCTCTGACCCAGTCTTCTAGCCATCACAATTTGGCCCTTATGCTTGCCCATTTTTAGTGCTTCCAATACATCAGCATTGAGAATTGACTTAACTTCCTGCCTAATATATCCCACCCATTGACAGGTGCCTTTGTAACATTTGATAATCAATGTTTTTAACTTCAACTGTCAGTGCTTTTAATGTTATGGTTGATAGATGTATATGTTTGCTTAAATATATAACACCGGCCATACTAATCACTGTTTTGAGGTAATCATCAACATTAGAGTTATCATTAACATTAGCCAGTTAGCCTGTGCTAACACTACTTGCTATTGTTTGCTGGCTAGTTTGTTGCTAAAGCTAACTATTGTCCCTGTTGTTGCTGTGCTGCAATTTCATTCCAAAACGTTGCATGAATGTAACCATTCAGGCCTGTAACTGTAAAAGTGGAAGTTAAAGAAGCTTTTTATGCGCTCAACATGTTCTGACAGAGCAAACAAAAGACAAGCTTTTGTGGAGGCGCCCATGTTTTTCCCCCACTTTGCATGTTGAACATCCTGAGCAAGGAAATGATGTTATTAAAATGTGAAACTCACGAGGCACCACAAATGCAGCATAAGTTTGTGCATCCAGGGAGCTTTTGTCAGAGCATACTGCATATAGACTTACAGAGACTGATATCAATTGTGAATCTACTCTAGTGGTGCAAAGTGACCTTTCATTTCATGTATCAAGAATGCTTGATGCAATTGTTATGGACATCACAAATGAAACCTTGGAATCTAATGGTATGATCATATAATTGAATAATATAGGAATAATATAATTCATTTCAATGGATAGTTTTACACTTCAGCATCATTTTATTTGGTCTGTTTTCTCCTCAGTGGTGTCAAATTTCAGATGAAACAGCTGATAGGTATCTCTGAACTCAAAGCACTGTTCCCCCTCCTCATATTTTCATTACAGTACAATTACAAATGTAAACTATTCAGTTTGTTTAACCTGTTGGGACTAATATTACTGACATACATTATCATTGTATACCAGTTCTACAGAGTCTATCTGCTTTCTGCCACCCCAGTCTGATATCTCTTATTTAACATGGATGGTAGGTCATGTGTTAACAGAAGGACAATCTTTGGCCCTGTTCACACCTGGGATTAACATCCATCTTGAGTGATCCAATCACAAGTGGACAGTCAAGATGCACAGCTGTTCACATCTGGCATTATGAATGCGTCTCATGTGACCAGTTGCATTTGGATCATTACTGGACACCATCATTACTGGGCGACTTAATTATATTCAAACGACTGAAATAATGATCTTTAGTTGACATATCAAGGGACATACAGTAGTAACATCACCACTTCCATAACACCACATTTCTCTGCTTCTTTGTCTTGTAAGCACTCACCTTTTATTACATCCTGACACTTTTATTACATATGTTACCAATAACATACCTATGCCTATATCATTCTATAACAATATTGTCTCCTTGTTTTACAAGGCCCATCCAGTCTTAAGGGCAAATTACTCTACTCTGTATCTTAGTAAAGGGTACAAAGTGCAGTGAGAATAATCTATCAAAATAAGATTTTATACCATATCTTATGATTCTTTCTTACTTACATTTTAGAAGCTATCTCAAGGTCCAAAACGTCTGTAGTACCTCCAATTGGCCATGTTTTACCCCTCTTGACAAAGGCAGTCCCAGTTGAGCAGACGAGAAATGCATAAAAAGTTTATAAAACAGCACCTAAATGTTGTAACAGTGTTTACTCAGTTATCAAGAAATTATGATTTTAAATCCCAGCAATGTCACAGCACTAGTCCTGCTCTCTGCATGGAAAGGATGTTTTCAATGAGCATGTGATTGCCCTCACATTCCCAGATTGTTAGGTACTGTGTGGCGGAAACCATAAATCTTATATTGGGGCGTTGGTCCCAAATGAGTCATAAAAGTCACTTCAGCGTTTACTACAGCTGCTCTCACTGATTTACATTCCTGTTTTAGTGAGTTATTGTTTGTGGTTCACTGTGGTCATGGATAATTAACATTAGCATTTCCTCTGTAAACATGCCTAATCTGAGATTATAGACACAAGCATTTTCCTCTTTGTCAGAAAAAACATGTTTGTTTTTTTTAATTTTTATTATTTTTCCCCCTCTTTGGTAGGGCTGTGTAGAGACGTTTAGAGGGACAGTTGCTCAAAGTTAAAAAGGGGTGCATGGATCAAGATGTTAGAACACCAACTACTAAAACACAACAGCTCAGATTTTGATTTCAACTGGCAGATGAGGACATGAAGTTACTAATCTTAGTAGGTAAGTAATTAAGTCAATTTTATTTATATAGCTTTTATGTATGCTTTAAAAAAAAATGATAATAGAAGGTGCAAAGCACATGTCCAGTGGTAATTGATTTATCAGGAAAATTTGACAAAAAGCTTGAAACATGAGAAATCATGGTTTGTTGAAGTAGATTACAGTAGATTCGTGTGAAAATAGGCTTTCCTATTCACTGAACGTTACCATTTACATCATTTGAATTAATTAAAAACAGGAAGGCTGATTGTCTTGCCATCTAAAGTGAAAATACAATGCACATCCCTTTCAATCATATGCCCCGCCCGCTCACTGTGCTCCTCCTCCCTTCACTTTTCCCCATGGAAACCATGACTTGCAACTCGATTTCGCTGCAGGCTTTTTTGTTTATTCGAAATGTTGCAATTCAACTTGTGGGGTTTTTTTGTGCTTTTTGGCAGAAAACTTCTTGAATTGGCGAACTTGCAATTGCACAAATTTGTTTAACATGGTCACTTTCAATGTCATGTTTGTTTGTACATGAGACCTTTTAGCTGTACTCATGTTTGATGCACACGAACCAAAGAGAGCTCTGGCCGAATGTGCATTGTGATGATGTCACATGGTGCGACTTGGCCCAAATCTGCGGTAATTTCGAAAAATTGCAAATTTCTCCGAATATTGCGGAGTTTTCTTGATTTTGCTTCGTTTCTCTGATCGCGGATGTGCAAAATCCTGGAGTGAGAGTAATCGCTGCGTTAATGTGTAGCGTGTGAGTAGTGTGCAAATTTGTATTTAGTTGAATGAGGACATCCAGATCGAATTGACTTGGCACAGATATGATCGATAACGTTAGCTTGTTAACTGCTTTTAAAAAAGAATGCTTTTATTTATCCAGATGGATATGATCATATTTCATTCCAAGAGGTGGCAAAGGGAGAGAAGAGCATCATCAGTCAGGTAAGGTAGACAGCAGAGACAAACATTGTATTTAAATGATCTACATTTTACTGCAGAATTTCATTTCACATCCCCGCTCAGATTAATCCTTTATAACCTGGACCTTAATCTGCAATCACAAGACCAACAAATTACCCAGATATGATAAAAATGTTGTGAGGGAAAGGATTAATTTCTTACTTTGTAATAGCTCTGTTCATGTTCATTGGTGAATAATGCTTGTGGTCATGTCCTGGAGATTAGCCCAGAACGTTCTTTCCTCTTACATTGACACAAACATTTGATTGTTTCCAGGAATGTCTGCACATCTGCTAAGACCTTGAAACCACCAAACTGGCTCAAACCTCATAGAACTCCTAGAATTTTTCGAGACTCGCAAATGTACAACTCTCCTTATCTTAAAAGTTATATGGGGCATGTGAGAGTGGAGTGATTCAGAGTGCTCTCATCTTCTATCCTGCTTTCTTCCATCCTGTATTTATTGTTCTGAAATAAACCTTTTTCACCCGAGAGGACGAGTCTATTGGTGTTTGTCTAAATTTCTACCACAATGTCAAAGCATTAACCCTTTCACACTTAAGTTGAAAATATTCCATCTGGGCCTTGGTGTGAGGTTTTTAAAATTGATTAATTATTATTATAATTTTGTATTTTTTTAAAATATGTCCTTTATTTTTGAACTATTGCATTCAGTAACCAGTTTTGACGTGTAAAATAAAGCTTATGTAAGCAATTTTAGTAAAGCCCTTTACAGTAAATTAAAATACAAAATTGAACTAATGTAACGATCTGCAGCACATACTTACATTAATGTTTTTTTTAGTTTTATTATTATATATATATATATATATATATATATATATATATATATATATATATATATATATTTTTTTTTTTTTTCACATAATATGATTAAAGAAAATAAATCAATAATTCAGTAAATAAATACTACTCCCCAGATCACCAGAATTTAATGCTTTGGTTATGTTTATTTTGTATTTTTTTTGCAAGAAATTCCTTCCTCGGAGACATGCCCCCGGACTGTCATACAGTACACAGTACTTCATTACTTTCCATTTTTTCTTTACTTTCTATTAGACACACAAAACCACACGCTCACAATAGATACTTACTCGGTTTTAAGAACAGTTTTTAATATGCAGCTGCAGGAAATATTGCAGCCCAGTTTTTCCTTCCTACCAAAAGCTTTTGAAAGTAACCGTCTTCGCTATGTGCAATACTCAAAAGGAAATAACACAGCTGTGCCTCACGTACCACCTTCTCCACGCTCTAACATTTGTACTATTGTCTACTGTCTGTCTATTTAGTTTGATTCTGATTTCTAGTGAACTTTTTCTTGCACTCTGGTCAGCGTTGCTGTGTTTAAATGTGGTATATAAATAAAATTGACTTGCTTACTTACACATGCAAACGCACACAAGGCTCCGTGCTGGTGGCTCTCTCTCCCGGGTGTTTTTCCCTCTTATCCTCATCACATCTCACATAACACAGAACATTCATTAAGAGAATTCGCCACAGCTGTGCATTTCTTACTATTCACCTTCTCCGGCTTCTGCCCTTAACTCCCGGACCATTCACGATATGCTCCCTTTTAAGTGATAGACAAAACAGTGATTTGTGAATTGGCATCTCTCACGGCTCCTGTCCCAGCAGATAGCATCAGAGGGTGAAGACATAGTCTAGACATTCCTCTATACGGGGTGCTTGACTCCCTTCACCATCTGGGACAACAAGAGTCCCCAACCCCCTATCCAAACTCCTCCTCTCACCTCCTTTTTGGTCTGTCTTGGGCAGGCCGCAATTGCTGCGGTCTTGTCAATTTGGGGACACACCTATCCATGGCCCAAGTGGAATCCCAGATACCATACCTCCAATCACACACTTCTTTGGGTTCGCCGTTAACCTCACGTACCACGGCAATCTCAGGTGCTGCATGTTCTTATCTAAAATAGGCAGTGGCATACATAGTGTGTGGACAGATGAGCCGCTGGAACATCATTGAAGCCCCAAACAACCCAAAAGGAAAGGTCACAAATTGGTGTAACCCAAATGGAGTGGAAACGGCCATTTCTTCATGAGATATTGGAGTCAAAGGGATCAACCAATATCCCTTGGTTAAATCCGGTGTGGAATAAAAGCGAGCCGCTCCTAACCAATCAAGCAGTTCGTGAATGCGAGGTATTGGTATGCATAGAACTTAGACAATACATTGACTTTTCTAAAGTCCACATAAAACCAGACTGTCCTGTCAACCTTGGGAACCAAAGGTTGTGTAGTGACAGATCACTACCTTTAATCAGCAATCATCCAACCATTGCGTTATTCAACTGCATTTATACCGAAATGAAGCACAGTCACATGTCTTTCACTGATTTATTTGAATTTTAATTTCTGCAATCATGACAGAGATAGAAAGTCACAAAATAGAAAATAAATGATCGATTTTTAGCAATTTAAATAGCCAGGGTAACTCACCATGCACACAGATATTTAAATGATTACCTGTGTATGAGGATGTGCTGTGTGAAGTATGTACAGCTGACCTGAACAGTCTGAAACACTAATAAATGAATGAAATGTGTCCTCACTGGCACAGCATGTCATTGCATTGGCTTCCACAGCTTTACAATTACAAATATGTGCCTTAATGATTTGGAATTTTAAGGCTAAAAACAGTACTTACGCACTTAAGGCATTTGACGGTGTGAGTAAAGTGGTTACTGTAATACTATACGAATATACATGGCAAAACAGTGGTATTGTTTACATTCTTTGGATAATTAAGGCCCTGAAATTCAAGTATTTATTATTAATAATAAAAATCTAAACAATTATTGTGGTTATTAATAATAATATTAATAATAATAATAATAATAATAATCTTCTCTTTCCTATACGCTGTCAGTAGCTTTCACAAAGCAACCGGATCTCAGTTACTTTAAAGTACTCTAAATCAATCATTTGATACATGGCTGTTATGTATGCGTATCGAAGAATACATTCAACCGACTGCATAAAATAGTACTTATATTATGTGATGTGTAAAAAAACCCCAAATAAATTAACATTGAAATTGACCCCCAATTTTCTCCCTAATTTAGTCTTGGCCAATTCCCACCCTCCACTTAAATCACACAACAGATACAACCATGGAGGGCAAAAGGAGCATTTCCTCCAAGGCACGTGAATCCAGCTGAACACATCTTTTTGAACTGCTACTCATGCAACATCAAAGGCATGTACGAGCTCAGACACGCCGTGATTGAGAGAGAGAGAGAGAGAGAGAGAAAAAGAGAGAGAGAGAGAGAGAGAGAGAAAAGAGAGAGAGAGTGTATGACACCCTTTCCTCCCTCAGAGCTCTCTTGGACTTGCAGCCACGAATGGCTGTGGCATCACTTAAACTCAAATTTAAACTCACAATAAGAGATTTCCTGTTGTGCCACTTGAGATACCATGAACCTATACATTTAAATCAAGCCCATAGACTCTCCACTGGAAAATTTCGCTTACTATTGTTCTCAAATCAGAGAAGATATAACGTTTTTTTGTTTTTTTTTAAAGCAGCAAGCCTGAACTGGAAGATTCCCCTACTAGTCTGTGCGAAATAATAAGTAAAGATCCCCTCTACTTCACCCATCTCAATGGAAGCCCAGTGTTTAAAAACTACTGGAACGCTGTGGGTAAGTGCAGCCGAGTACATACAAGTCTACTCAATAAACTGGAAACTTCTATCACATGCATATACTGTATGTGGATATTCAAATATTCATTATACTGTACTTATTATTACTTGTTCATAATTTATAATGTTTGAGAATATATTTTCTTATCAAATTCAAGGTCCTAAAATCCAAAGAATGTTCAAATTCATACACATTTCACATTCATGACATTAGGGAGACGCCCTTTAACAGAGTGACATATGAAATATTTTCTCTATATGCAAACCACAGGAAAGTAGAAGAAGAGAAAGAGGAAACAAAAAAAAAGCACATTCAATTGAAAACAATCTTCATGCTTTTGAAGAAAAACAAAGAATAAATCAGCAAACACGATATGGCCAAAAGTATGTGGACACCTGACAATCACACCCACACGTGGTTCTTCTCCAAACTTTTTCCACAAAGTTGGAAGCACACAACTGTATAAAATGTCTTTGTATGCAACGATGTAGCATTACAATTTCCCTTCACAGGAACTAAGAGGTTCAAACCGGTTTCATCAGGGAAATATCCCTGTACACAATGCAAGCTGTATGAGAACGTGGTTTACCAAGGTTTACCAAGGTGGAGTGAAGAACTCAAGTGCAGGGCTGGGTGGGTTACTTTAAAAATGTATCCTGTTACAGTTACAAATGACCTTCATAAAAAATGTAATCAGTAATGTAATCCAAGTATCACAACATGAAAGTAATGTAATCTGATTACTTTTGGATTACTTCAAGACCACTTATGTAAAACAAGTGAAGAGGAAAGCAATATGATCCTAAAACGCTTATTTAGAGCTCATTTAAAGCTTAAAACATGAATTAAATATCACAACCCCAATGCAAAAATGTGCACACATGATGCATTATTAGACCATAAGCGCATCATAATGGAACTAAACCTGAATCCCAGACACTTTCTCAAATTTAGATGCTTTTTTTAAGGTCTGAAAAAGAGGACATGATTAAAGGTGATTAAAAAGCATTTCAGAGAACAATGTGTGTTAATTTCTACCAAATTAACTTTGGGAAAATTTTATTTGCACATGCACCAATAGGTTGCTCATGTGAGAACCAGGCCTATAATCATGCAGCTGTCTGCGTTATGTCAAAAGATTCATTTCTTTGGGTTTTAAATGGAAAAAAATTGTTGTCCTGATACTATTCCAATAGTTTTTTTTTTTTTTTTACAAAATGTATCTGTAATCTGATTAGTTTGTTTTTTAATCCTTTACAGTTAACATTTTTTTTTGGTATCCTGATTACATAATGCTGTTATATGTATTCCGTTACTCCCCAAGCCTGCTCAAGTGGCCTGCACAGAGCCCTGACCACAACCCCACTAAACACTTCTGAGATGAACCGGAACATCGAGTGCATACCCCAGGCCTCCTCACCAAACATCAATGCCTGACATCTATTAATACTCTTGTGGCAACACAGTTTACAATGTTTATCTTAGTAGGAGCACAAGTATTGGTTCTAAAAGAGTATTTAAAGATGGGCCACATCAGCATTTTACACACGTATTATTATCGTTTTAAACAAAATCAATAATCACGGCTCTGAAAATACAGTAGGCCTATAATGAGACATTTATAACAGAAGTATAACAGAAACTATTTTGCTGTATGTAGGACATGGTTTTGCACTGTGATGTTCATAAAAGTTCTAGGACGTTATTGTAACAATTCCATATTTAACCGGCCATCAAATAAATTATATAAATGTTCTGCAATTACTAACAATGTTTTATTTGATTTCATGGCATCACTGCTTTTACTGCTTTGTGGCATTCACTCAAAATTGAGTGGCTCACACTTCTCAACTGACCTGTACTCATCACACAGTTATTTAATTTCATATTTTTCCTCATCTTTCTCTTGAAATTAATTCCTGGACCCTGCTAACAAGCGATGTGTTTCTAAATTGTTTTTGGACGAGGGCCTGACATATGCAGCAGGTGCAGCAGATAGATGATGATAAGAAGCCCCACCCCATAATATAATCCAGGCTGTATGGATGGGATGGTTAGGTTTCCACAAACTGTTGGCCATACTGTGTATTAAAACTCATAGAAAGTACTCTAATGATGAAAAAATCATTCTTGCAGATGAAATAAAGCATGGAACTTTTTTGTGGAGGGCATAGCGAACTTCTATCATTGTGGTCATGCATGTTTTGCTGTAAGGCAAGAACAAATTAAGTGTATGAGCAGCAGCAGCCAAACAAAACAGAGGAAAGAAAACATGGCAAGTAATTTCAGTCACTGAGTACAGTAAGTGCCTTTAAATCAGTGGTTCTTAACCCAGGGGGCGCAAATTGTTAAAAAAAAAAAAAAGAAGAAGAAGAAGAAAAAAAAAATTGAAGACAGGCCATCATTTGGGTCCTCAGTGTATTTTATTGCTTTTCAAATTGAATGTGCATAAATGAATAACCCTGTGTTCCCTCTCCGTCTGTATTTATTTTTGCTGGGTAGAGGCAGAGTTTAGCCGGCATTTTACCTAGCTGTGCAGACCAGTTTTGCCAACTTAGAGACTTTTTTTTTTTTTTTTTTAAGTGCCTAACGACAAATCTAGCGACTTCTCGCACAAACTTTCGCAACTCTCCAAATGTGACCAGTACTGTCCTGCAAGCGCGAGGTCTCTGCAATCACACCTCTCTCGGTCTGCTCTGTTCACTGAGGGTCTGAGAGCCGGAGATTTAACAACGTCATGGATAACGAGATGCCCTTCGTCCCAGTTTACAGCATTCTTATGTGAATGTTTTTAGAACGCAAGACGAACGGAATGCAACATGTTTTTACATGGAAAATAGTCCACGTTATTACAGTTTATTTCTCTGGTCAAAGTAGTTATAGTGTTCAGAAACACTTTTGATCGTTCATATTTCATACCTGACTGTTATATAGTTTTATAAAAGTCATAAGAGTTATGAAAAGTAAAAAAAGTGCAAAAACACAAAAGCAAAATTTTTTTTTTTTACAAATCTATCTATCAAAATAGATTATAGATCAGATATATACATATATATATATATATATATATATATATATATAATATATATAGGGAGGGATAGATAGATTTTAATGTAGAATGAATAATCATTATTCCTGGCCTCCTCCAATGTAGGGGCGGGCGGGGGGCGGGGGTTAGTTACAAAGGGTTGAGAACCTCTACTTTAAATAATATATCCACCAACATCATAATGTCATTATTTTATACTTACTCGGTGCTTCATAGTAAGTACCTCCAGCAGCACAGACATAGACACAGAATGATCACATGACTTTGAAGGAGAGCTAAAACCAATGCAGAATAATAATACAATGAGGTATTCAGGATAACAAGTGACAAAATCATCTGTCAATCTTCTGTCACAGAAACCGGGCGCCAAATTAACGTAGAAAGTCTACAGACTTGCAGCTGCTATCCAGCGTTACTCAGAAAATAAATACCATGAAATTCCTAAGTACAAAATGGAAGGGCTTATTTTTACGTTCTACTCACTTTCTCCAGCATTGAAGGGTTCAGTTTTGCTTGCAACTGCATACAGTCAGAAAAGACTGATTAATTCATGTGAAAAAGCATTTGCTAAGTTATTTGAAGGAAAAAGATAGAATGGGAGAAGATAGGCACTCACACTGGTAGCAAACCAGAAACACTTCACGCTGAAGAAGAAACAAATAAAAGTCAAATCAGTGAAATCTGTAAATAAAACTGATACAAATAGGCTAGATAGCTATTAAATAAAAAAAATAAACATGCTATTACACAACCTACCTTTGGGCTGTCACAGATCAACTTCAAGTGAAATTCAGGCAAGCTGCATGGGACAGTTACACTTGGGACTGGACTTAGTAGTTGAAGAACTGTATCCCTCCAAAAAAAAAAAAAAAAAAAAGTATGAGAAAACACATGAAAGTGGATTGTATTTACTTTATTCATTTAGCCCTGCAACAGAACTTGTAGATTTTTTATCTTACTTTAAAAAAAAATTGTGTGTGTGTGTGTGTGTGTGTAATAGAACATTTGTATTTACCTTGTTCCTCAAACTCCAATCGCAGTCTCTGTACTTCTCAGAAAATTCAGCAGTGTCCAATGTGGCATTGCGAACGCAGTCACAGGTGATGTTATTCCCCACAGAGCAGTCTAAATCTAGAAGAGTTTGGCACTGATTAGCAACCAATAAATGTGTACACTTTTTGAAGGTGTCCAACAGGAGCGTAGCCATCATTTTTGTATCTTTGTATCCCCAAAAAAGTAGTGGATGCTCTCTGAGGCCACTCTTACCCCTTAAGTCAGGTGCACAGTGTACCAGTTTGGCCACGTTTTGGTGGTCTGAGACTAATCTTGAGAATCCTAAAAGATTCCTATAATCCTAGGCCATCTTTGACGTCTTTCGCTAGTTTGACGTGTTCCCCAACAGCCAATTAAAGGTACTTTGTACTATTCTACTCTATTCTATTCACCAGTCAGTGAATGCAATGCTGCCTGATCCAGATATATGTAATCCATGCAAAAATCCAAATTACATTTACATTACATTTATTCACTTAGCAGACGTTTTTATCCAAAGCGACTAACAAATGAGAAAAGTATAAGCAAAGCGATATATCTAGCAGAGAACAATACAAGTAGTGCTACCATACAAGATCCATTAACTGAGGACCAGAAGAAGCAGTAGAGGTGGAAAGTGCAAATATATACACACACATATATATATATATATATATATATATATATATATATATATATATATATATATATATATATTATATATATATATATTGCGTTGGTTAGGTGTTCACAGAAGAGGTGTTCACTGTTTTTTGAAGATGGTGAGAGATTCTACGGATTGAGATTGGAAGTTTATTCCACACTGAGGAACAGTTAGTGTGAAGGCTCTGGAAAGGGACCTTGCGCCACACTGAGTGGGAACTACTAAGCGTCGGTTGCTAATCGATCGCAGATTCCGTGAGGGAACATAGGCCTTCAAGAGAGAGTTGAGGTAGGAGGGTGCTGTTCCTGACAAGGTCTTTAGTCAAGGAATTAATCATTAAAAGGAACCCTGACTATGAAGGCTTGTTGGCCTTAACATGCAGTAATTGCCCTCTCCTACTAAAATACGTTGTTAGAAACACATGGAATACATGAATTACTTAAAAGATCCTTTATATTTAATACATATTTTAACCTATGGAGGCCACCATGGGTTACGTCGATGACGTCAAATGGCTGCACTCAAAAGAATTAGCTACAAGCTCCCGCAGCAGGAAAAGAAGTAACGTCTTCGATATTAACCTCTTCACTTATGTTACTCTCATGTTCAAATTGAAAAGGCTGAATACATGTTTATAATCGCTGTAGAGTATCAAGACCGTTGCAACCATTTGACGTCACTACCCAAAATGCATTGCGACGTATACAGCAATGGTGACCTACGAGTGCAAGGATTTGTATCATTTTTAAAAAGAAAACCGCCATCTAGAGTGTTTTTGTATAGCGGATTTATATAGCGGATGTCAGCGTTAATCTAATAAGCCATACAAGTCTTCATAGTCAGAGTTCCCTTTAACAATTCGCCATCTTATTCTAATGCGAAGATAACATCTGTAATAAACATAAAAGGCGTTACAAAGTAGTTGTGTGTGGGACTGTGGGTAGGCTAATATTATCATAAAATCTAGCCAATTATTCATCGATGAAAATAGGCAGGAAATATGTAGCAAATGATTCATTGTGCAACACGAGTAACACGTGCCAAAAGAACTTACACTTCCACTGCTCGACTTAAAAAAAAAAAGGAGTGAATGGTTGTGGATGCTGCTTTGAGCTCATCGCGACCTCTGAGCACTCAGAGCGGGAGTGAGCATGGGCGTGACACGTGACACGAGTGATCAATTGTCATGACAACGCCAGGTCATGGAGAGACTTTTGGCGCTTTTCCACTGCACAGTACGGCACGGCACGGCTCGACTCGACTCTAGTCACTTCTTGGGGGCTTTCCACTCTGGATAGTACCTGGTACCTCCTACTTTTTTTTTTTTTTTAGTACCACCTGGTAATATTCTATTAATTGAAAATTATGTATAATTTCTCTCATTACAGATTAAATTACAACAAATGTCAACAACTGGCTTTCTAGACACGTAGCAGAGACATGCATAGACATTTTGGGCGCTTCAGGGGCTCAAGTGGAAACAAAAGGGCACTTCGCATAACTATTTATTTATTTTTAATTTCATTTTATGTTATTTAAAAAAACAAAAAAACATTAAATATATTAACACAACTCTGACTTCCTTAATAAATTGGTGGTAATGGAAAGAAAAATTCCAAAATAAACATTTACATGGAGAGATCTCTACCTGTAGTGTCTCCTTTAGGTACAGTACATTAGCCTAAGATATACTGCCTTAGATAAACTTGAGCTAACTAATTACATTAGCGAGTAGCTCATGAGTCATTAGCAAGACACTATAGTTAACTAAAACTGTAAAGTCGAGGCACATGTATACAAGGCAAGAAAAGCAACTCGGATAAGAGTATAGGGAAAAGGGCAGGTGCTCGAGCTCCCTTTGATGTCAGTGTTGGCACGTGCCTGCACATAAATGTATATGACTCTCAATTGGTCATGGATAGTGGAAAAGGTGCAGGGGCGTCCCACCCAGCGGCCTCGGATAGACTGCGGTGTTAAGCCGCATGGTAGACGTAGTTTTGTTGCTGTTTTTACGTAGCCTTTTCAATGTATCCTGTGCGCGTGCACCGGCCGTAGGCTTTCTGTGCGCACGCGAATGCTGATCGCGATACATCGCTTCCTGAAGATGAATGAATGAACGGTCACCTGACCGGAGGGCACGTTTCAGGATTCCTATTTACTTTAAATCAGTTTCCCGGTAAATGTGCACTTATATAGCACTTTTATCCAAAGCGCCAAACTCATTCACCCATTCACACACACACACACTTTTGCCCAAGGACACTTCCCGCATGTGGTCCGGGAATCGAACCGACAACCCACTCTACCAACTGCGCCACAGCCGCCCGTGTGAGGTGAGGAGAAAAAAAAAGAAATACCAAATAAAAGTGGGTGAAAAGAAATAGCCTACTTACGTTCGGTACTTGCGAGGAGGTTTCCCATAATAGGAAGGAGAAAGAGAAGGCGTCTGAATGGTTCCATGTCTGCTCCGTCAATGTTCTGTAGCTTGCGGAGAAAAAAGGGGCCGGATATTCAGTACATCAGCGCATACATATTCAGTACATCAGCGCCACCTAGAGTGGCATCGCCAAAACATGTATGGGTCTTTTCTTTCATTAAGTCTTTAAAGTATTCATTTTATTATGTTGTTGTTATTACAATAATGCAATGTAAATATTAATAATAATCTGCCTATGTGCCTTTTGTTATACCAAGGGTTGCAGAAATAGTGACACCTACAGTTTGAGCTGCATTTTATTTAAGTTACTGTGGTCATGTGACTAAATGGTAAATGTGCACTTATATAGCGCTTTTATCCAAAGTGCTTTACACACTGTGTCTCACCCATTCACACACACCAATGGTAGCAGAGCTGCCATGCAAGGCATTAACTTGCCATCAGGAGCAACTTGTCTTGCCCAGGGACACTTCGGCATGTGGGCAGGGAATCGAACCGCCGACCCTACGATTAGTGGACAACCCACTCTACCAACTGCACCAGAACCGCCCCATTTACCATGTGAATAGACTAACTATCCATCCATCCATCCATCTTCTACCGCTTATTCCTTCTTCAGGGTCGCGGGGGAACCTGGAGCCTATCCCAGGAGGCATCGGGCACAAGGCGGGGTACACCCTGGACAGGGTGCCAGTCCATCGCAGGGCACAATCACACACACTCACACACCCATTCATACACTACGGACAATTTAGACACGCCAATCAACCTACCAGACTAACTAATAGCAGTGCAAACATGTGCATGCAGTCTTTGGTCTTAGGTGCTACGCTGTACACAGAGTTAGGTGCTAAAGAAGAGAATAATTGAACAATAAAGCGTTACAGCAACTCCTAGATTTCTGGCTGGAAGGCGCACACGGTATGTTGGTTTGTGATGTTGTGCATTTCATGTTTGTATTGTAATGTAATATTTCCTAAGGCCATTAATGCTAGTTAATACGTGAGCAAGGTGAATGAATGCTCATGGACTATTAAGAACATGCTTGTGTACAATATGCTCATGTGAGAATGTGTTGTGTACTTTATTTCAGTTTTTCACGGTGATTGAGTGAGCTTAAGTTGTGAAGGGATGCAATAAAAGAAACGACAAACATCAGTTGAAGCGCACGTTTTAATCTGACCAGAAGAATAAGTTTGGGAGCAGCTACATAGATCTTTACGAGAACTGAGATGTGCTGTGATCTTCCTGTTGCGCAGTGTACCATCCCAGCACATTTCTAGTAGTGGGGTCTTCATCTCTTCAGTGCTGCTTAAGTAATATGTTTCAGCGGGTTAATAGATTTACTGTTAATTGCCCGATTAACCAGAAGTTACTTAAGCATGTTTTAATTTAAGCTTAAATGTAAACTCACTGTTTGCAACTCACGTTAACTAAACACTAAGCTAACGAGTTTACTGTTACCTCAGGTTAGTGTAGTTTAATTAAAAATTTTCTATATATGTCTATATCTCAAGCTAAATTATATATCAAAATCATTCTTTTTAGATGCATGTTTAGATTTATTTAGATTAGTGTCATTGAAAGATGTTAAAACTACACGTATGGTTCAGGTTTCCGTCAGCCGCTATTGTCTTGCTGCAACGACTTCTGGTACTTCAAGCAGATTCGGTGCACTCAGGCCTGCATCCGAGGCGGCCTCGAAATCAAGAACCTATCCGGGTAATCGTATACGTCCTTGTTACTTGAGTACTGGAACTGAACTTCGGCAGTGGATTCACAAGGAGCAATACAATTAATAAATTGATGGATTCCAATAGGGTTGTGAAAATAACTTTGGCAGAGATTTTGCTACTCTGTAGTCAAGAGTATATTTGGCCAGGTCTCAATGCTGACTGGAAAAAGAGATATCAACAGGCACTATGGGCTAAAATCTCTCCTGATCACCAGTCCTGGTTATTATCTGTCCCTCAGCTGCTTCTTGGCAATAAACTGGGTTTGATTTAAATAATAATAATAATAATAATAATAATAATAATAATAATAATAATAATAATAATAATAAACACTATCACAATATAGAGAGGCAACTGCTTCTTGCTCATTGGTGCATACTCTCCACCTTAGATTGCACAAAACCAGTTGTGAAGGTCTGTGTATGGTGCCATTCAGTGTACTGGCGTTCCATCCAGTGTGCATTACATGGAACGCATAGGCCCCCATAACTGAAAATGAATGTATAATTGCCAAATATCTCTACTTATTTAACTTTATTTTAAAGAGATATTTTTTTGTAGTGAGGTTTCTCAGTATTACCCTTGGTATTATCAGATGCTTGTATAATTCAGTTATTTGGATTAAATTTTTGTCCATATCTGCATAAAATAAACCAATTTCAGCTATTTATTGTTACTTTTCATTTGCAACTTGACACAAGCTCTTTAGGTGCTTCTTGCACAACTGTAGAGACAATTATGTTCGTCCTTTCAATTAAGGCTCATTTATTTGAACGTTATGTTTGCTTACTTACGGTGGTATTATTCCCCAGTCTCAGAAAAGTGTCCACAGTGAGACAATGGGCATGGTGTCACACTGCTATACATTACATAACGTTTAAATAATAATGCTCAATACTTAATTTGGTAAAATAATTTTTAAAAAGCTGAGGATGGACAAATCACATGTACAATATAGTACCATACTGTTTTCCAGTTATACAATCATTTTCAAGACAGTGTTTCAACTAACTGTGCTAACTGTAAAGCAGTGGGACAGATATAAGCTTAACAACTAATCTATAGTCTAATTAGAGGTCAACATTAATATGCTACTTTAGTACTTCTTGGTTGAACTACTCCAGATGGAGCTATAACCTATAACCTATAAGATCTAACAGTGAGTCTCGCAGTTTTAATACATCTGTGAACATTGAGAAGTTACTCTAATGTTACAAAAGGCTACATGTACATATGTGGTATATCGTGCTAGAAACCACACTGATGGCATGGCTTGTGTCTTTATTACACTGTACCTATAGGTTATAGCTCCATCTGCACAAACAAAAAAACTAATATATATTAAAAACAGGGGTGATCTCACTTAATAATAAATAATAATGTGTGAAGCTCCTGTACGTGGCCATCAACTGGAGTGATGTTGCTTCCACGTGTGGATAATGGCCCCAATGGTGTTTACTGGAAGATTTAGAAGTTTTGAAAGATGTCTGTATCCAATTCCATCAATATGTTTCGAAACAATAAAGTTGAGAAGGTCTTGGGAGAGCTCTTCGCTTTTACCCTTCATGTTACTTGTGTGACACCTTGGTAAAGAAAAGCCTTTTTATAGGCCATCAATTTACTAACCCAGCTGATATTAATTTGTATAGACAAGAAGTATAATTACTTTCTAACTAACTTTCTAACTCCATGAATGTGTTATTCCATTTTATTACACAACTTTATTTATGGACTTTAATATTGTGAATTCTTGATATTTCCGGATTTCTTAAGTTAATAAAAATGTTGACATGTTCAATACGTACACCCCCCCCCAACTGTATTTATAAATCAAATATCAAATTTACATACGCAAGCTATTTACACACTTTTTCCCCAGAAGTATAAGTAAAGTTCAGGGTCATCCCTTTTTCTGCACATAGGCCATTCTTCACTTGCCTGAATCCTTTGCTGGGGACACAAATACAAAAAAAATAATAAAAATGTATGCATATACAGACTTCTGGATAATAGCCTGGAGATGCATCGTAATACATGGAAAAACATAGTAAAACAAAGGTGTTTTTTTTAATTACTCAAATGCATAGAGCTTAAAACAGGCCAATTTTAATACATGCAGCAAGTATATAAAAATGTGTGGAGGCACTCGTGCATCACTCATGAAAAAGCATTTCAGCCATAGGGTTAAAAAAATACAGGGAATTCTGGTCATTTCATTGCGAGCCTGTGCCATTACTAAAATGAGAATTGTCTGCGCTTTTAAAGTGACTGAGAAACCTGACAGCTCTAAGGTTAAAAGGTTCTGCAAAATTCAGGCATTTTAGGTGGCTTTGGAGAACTGGATGGACTACAGGAGCTCGGTAGCCTGGCTACCCTGGCCAGCATGAGTACGCTCTCCTTGGCTTACCCTCTCGCCTCAAATTCAAGGAATATAGCATTATTTTGCTCATGTTGAGGAATTTGAAGGGTAATTTATGGTTTTCCCCAATTTGTGAACACCAAAGCCATACTCCCACTTATGAAAAACTATTTGAACAATGAAGTAAGCACATGCTCATCTCTCTCTCTCTCTCTCTCTCTCTCTGTTTTTCTATCTTTCTATTTTAAGACATTTCCTGGTTGATTCAGTGTGGGATGTTTATTTGAATGTACTGCTTTTGTTATTTATATGGCATCTATTTACATTAATTCTCGGACTATTGAGCGCACCTGAATATAAGCCGCACCCGCTAATCTTAAAAAGAAAAACAATTTTGTACATATATAGGCCGCACTTGTCTATAGGCCGCAGGTGTCCACGTTGTAACTGTCACGATTCCTGACGTAAACGAAGCAGGACGGATGCAAGTGCAGTTAGGACGAGAGCTTTTATTGAAACAGAGGAGAGCAGACTCAAGAGAAACAAGAACCATGACCAACTCAATGAACTAAGCTAACTAAACCAACTAACCTAAACATTAACTATGACATGAAACAAAGACTCTATATCTATACTCTATAAACCACTTCTACATCTATATTCTAAACTAAGTCTATACAACTCTAAGCTATACTATCTACTACTAGGCTATAAGCTATGCTATAAGCTACTAGGCTACAGGCTAAGCTATAAGCTATGGTATAAGCTAATTAGCCTTGACATGAACTCAGACATGGACTATGGCTAGGAAACATGAACAAGAACTAAGACACATGGCATGGACAATGACTCTAACTGTATTCGCTATCTAATTCTACCTCTATATCTAATTACCCGCGTTGTGTTTGTCATGGCTCCCGGTATATATATACACACCAGCCATATTAGCCCAAACTGCTAACAGCTGCAGGCAATACCAAAACACACGTGACTCGACAACACATGACAAGACCGGGCGGAGTCATGACATCACCAATCTGCATTTCTTCGTGTGTTTTCCCTGATGAGGGGGTGTGCATGAAGCGCAAAACGACTGATCTGAAGAATGTAGTGCGAGTGCGTTAGATTTAATTCGAACAGTTTCATCGGTCCACTGTGACCAGTTGGGTAATTTCATTGGTCCGATGTGACGAGGCTAAATGTTTTGGCGGCATGAAACTTGTTAGCCCGTAAAAATCCACCAATTAGCCGCATCGTTGTTTAAGCCGCAGTGTTCAAAGCGTGTGAAAAAAGTAGCGGCTTATAGTCCGGAAATTACGGTAGTTAATGCTTATTTTGTGCTGTACTGAAAATGTGTCAATGTATTGACATTGATTTTGAATTTTGTGCATCATATTCGATGCTCTGAATGATAGACTGAATGTCCTATTTGAGTATTTTTCCCTTTACACCCATAGCTATAACTATTTAATGCTCTTTTTCTGTATATCTATCATTCCATACTCTTGTATCAAACTATTAAGCAATGCAAATTCCAATTTTCCATGTTCCATTGTTCATTTAGTTTTGCTAACTCACCTTACACAGCCTTTTTTCTTGCAATAGACCAATAACAGAGCCATCAGGAAAGGTGTGGGCATGGTTAGGAGCCATAGCAAATCGGCTAACAAAAAAATAAATGCCATGAGCACCCAGTTAAGGCATACTCTTCAGAAAACTGAACAATTTACATGCAAGGTAATATGCTTAGAATAAAAAGAATCTTCCTTTAAAACCTGGACATGTCCGTGTGCACCATGCTGAGGCTGAGACAGGGTAAACAGCCACACTGTGACAGTGATGTAGTATTTGCGATGAATACTTTTGTCTCAAGTCACTTATTTTCTTGGAATCTAGACACACGCGAATCTGGTAGTCATGAAAACAAAGTTACATCCACACCTAGTTTTCTGTTTCACCCCTTATAACTACCAGGGACCGCATTTAGCACCTATATACACCCCTGCTACAAGATCATGAGTGGGACTGAAGGTGTTTGAAGATGACTGCCAAACTCTCAGAATTAGGGAGGACGGTTGGGGGGTGGGTTGACCTTATAAAACTTGCAAATGGACACCCAGGTAGAATTCCTGGGTGTGGTAATGTCCTCTCAGCAATGTACAAGAGGATGAAACATTCCCCATGGTAATGACAGGCCATGGTAATGACCTCAATCACCAATTAGGCAGTGTTTATTAAGACAAGGGAATATCCCATGACTTGGCAGAGAATAATTGGTCAACAAATAGCTGCATGCAGTTCAAACACTGTAGTAGTATAAGATGCATTCTGGACACAGGAGAGAACATTCAAGGAATGTGCAGATTGAGCTTTCTAGGATTCTGGAAGGTCAATCACCTAATTCACAAATTTGGGTCAAGTAAACCTATGTAGGAAGAGGGAGATCCTACACCAGGCTCTTGTGGGAGCAAGGTGGAACAAGGAGCCATCCATTGTGTTATGATGGGCTGGAAGAAACACCTGCAGGCTAGACAGACTTGCCATTATCCAGCAGCACTGGGGAGTGCACGGAGTGCCTAGAAATGAGAACCAGGGTCTTGCTACCTCAGAGGTTTCATTACTGAATTCTGTGGCAGAGGTGGAAGCATACAATATACCACAAGGCCAGTGCATCTCATTCTATAACTGCTGATAAATTGGTCTCAATCAGGCTATCTATTTGTGACCACAATTGAAAGGTTGGAGAAAATGTTGAGGCCCTGGTGTGGCCCTGGTGAATCATGCACCTGACCATCATTCTATTGTTTAAACAGATCCTGCCTCTATTTCACAGTGTCTCTAAACAGGCAGGAAGAACCACCTTACATTCGAGCAGGTTAACGTATTGCAGAGATGGCAACATTTTCTGAATATGGTAAGTACTCATGTGACATTGCCACCAGGATCCACTGGCCTGATGCGGGCACTGTTTTTCAGCCATGAAGTGCCTTGCCAGCACCCCCTTTCCCCTCCATAGGATTCTTTCAGCGGAAGCTGCACTATAAAGTATATAACCGAGAGCCATGTGCCATAGTGAATGACTCGAGCTCTAAAATAATTTCAACTGATCGAACCCTCCATTCACTTGAAGAGAATCTTTTACTGTTTCTTAGATTTGTACTTCAAGTGACATGGTGCAAAGTTTTTTTTTTTAAAGCGAACACTAAGTCACTGTCACTTTTTGTGACTTTCTTACACCTTTCTTCATTCATTCATCCATTCATTCACTCAACAATAAAGTCTACTCGATTAAACATTAAATTAAAATTATTAAGACTTGTGTGAAGGAACCACCTACATCTTGCATTGTTTGACCGTGCCGATTCATCAGTCGCCATCACACCCATATTCTTAGGACTTTGAACAGCTATAAAAAATAAAATAGATAAATAAAAGAGAAAAAACAAACAAACAAAAGAGTAAAAACAAACATACAATTAAATATATAAACTGTATGTATATCCCATTTGGATTATTTTAAAAAGTCATGAAGGTGAGTCTCCTGAGTCAATATGAACAAAACACTTACCTATATACGAAGCCACAAAATTTGCCTGAAAATGAGCAGAAATCAGTGTAGTTCATACGTTTACTGAACATTTACAAGGCCATAATGTGCTAATGGTGAATTAAAAGTGAGATTATTATACTTGTTTTATTTTGTTCTTTTGTTAATAAAAAGCTTTAAATAAAAGATAGTGAAAATATGTCATTTGGCCAGGAGTGCACAAATTATGCATACAACCGTGGCTCGTCAAATAATTAAACATTGAGTTATAAATCATCTTAATTCCATTGCTTTAAAAAAAAATGAAAAAAGAAATGCGTATGATCCCCCTGTGCCGCATACACGAGTCATCAGTTAATATTTCTGTGCTAGTGACCAGAAGTTTACACGTCAGATGTTTAAATGCCAGATTGCTGGCGTTACAGCTACAGGTTTCTCTCCACTGTACAATAGCAGATCATGCGCTTTTCTTTCCACATTGTTGTATAATTTTTAAAAAAATGCTTACCTTTCCTGAGCACTGACAGTCCATTTTCCAGTATGGTTCATCCAAACAGGTGTAAGTAGTAAGGTTCTGAGGGGTTACCTCTACTATAGGCTCAGATAAGTTACCCACATAAGGTTCTTTTGAGTCAACCAGAAAGGTGTCGTTCTACAAGAACAATAAAAGGAAGTGGAAGAATCACACAGTTTTTTGTGTTACATGCTTAGAGAATCTTACTTCAATTAAGGGTCATTCCATCTGAAGTAGTCCAGTGCAGGCTGCTTGAGCATTTTTAATGTTCTTTTTTTTTGTTTGAGTGATTACCTCTATGTATTGTCAATGCAAAACCACCAATTTGTTTTATTTTATTTTATTTGACTTAGTTTAACTAGGACAGCCATCATATTGTCATGGCACACAACACATTTTTGGTTATACAGCGGTTTACAGAAACCTCAATATCTCCGCTCAGGATAGTCTTAGCTAATTTACAGCTCGGAAGTCACCACAGCTCTGTCTAGGACACTTCATTTGTAAAACACCCAACTGAACACTGTAATTACATATTTGTATAAAATCACTTCACACAGAACTGAACATTCATGAATAAACCTGTACCAACATGATAGATCAGGTTTCCTGAAATATGCCCCGAAGGGCCACTGTCCTGCAGAGTTAAGCTCCAACCCTAGTCAAAACAAGCCTGAACAAGCTAACCAAGGTCTTCAGGGTTATTAGAAAATTATAGGCAGGTAAGCTTAGAGTGATTAATCATGCTTCACTGTTGCCAGTATCAAATGTAGTAATATTTAAGACCTCACAGGCAAGCATAAGCTATTGTATGTCAAGTATAAATATATCCATCCATCCATCCATCCATCCATCCATCATCTTCTTTACTCCTTTTCAGGGTCACGGGGAACCTGGAGTCTATCCCAGGGAGCATCGGGCACAAGGCGGGGTACACCCTGGACAGAGTGCCAGTCCATCACAGGGCACAATCACATACACACTCACACACCCGTTCATACACTACGGACACTTTAGACACGCCAATCAGCCTACCATGCATGTCTTTGGACTGGGGGAGGAAACCGGAGTACCCGGAGGAAACCCCCGCAGCACGGGGAGAACATGCTAACTCCGCACACACATGGCCCCGGCGAGAATCGAACCCCGGACCCTGGAGGTGTATTCATTTTTATTTTTCTTATAATACATCTGTTCATTTCTCAAAATGCATGAATAAAGTAGGTTTTTCCCCAGATTTCTACTAGCTCTAGTTCTGTAACTGGTGGAATCTCAAACTCACAGGTTTTTATTTATTTATTTTATACACAGCAGAATGCTAATGTAGAGGACTTATTTCTGTGAGAATTTCAGGTCCATATCTGGTCTCCCACCAGAGATATTCAACCCGAAAATAGGGGAAAATGAAAAACACACACACACACACACACACACACACACACACACACACACACACACACACAATCAACTCCTAATGTACTGTAAAGATGTAAGATGTTATTAATTAAAAAAAATGGGATATATATTCAGGAGTCTGCTCTAGAGATCAGTGTTGGTCAAAGTTGCTAAGACCACCCTGAACTGAGGTTCTGATGTGTTTGGAGACATAGACACAAAGATTGCAGTCCTAGTTAAACCAAGTAAAATAAATAAATGAACAAAACAAAAACAAACAAACTGGTGCTTTTGCAATGACAATACAAAGATAATCACACACACAAAAAAACAAAACAACAACAACAACAAAAAACACAGCACCAACATTAAAAATAGTCAAGCAACCAACTTTACAATTTTGGACCACTTGAGATGGACTGACCGCTGAAGATAAACAAGAACACAGCATGCTGTAAGAAAGGCTCACCTTATGGTACCAACCATGCTCACATGTTCTCAGACATTCACCTGGTACACCATCAGGAACAGGAAATGTGTATCCTCTGACTGTGCTGATGTCCTTACAGGTATAGGAGATGTTCTTGCTGGTCAGAGAGCAGCCTGAATGATTGAAAGACCACGCGTTCTTAAACTACAACCGCTTTCTCTTAATTTGAACATAATCGGAGGAAATTGGTGTACAACTTGCCAGCTTTACTCACCTTTAGAACACATGTCAGCAGCGCAGCTCCACACAAGTACACTACAATAACAGACGAAACACCCGCGCGCCATCATTACTGCACGCATTACTGCATACTTATAACTTCCTGCTTTTATGCACCACCGACCTGTTTGGCTAGAAAATGGGCTCACTCATAGACCCGCCCTGTGTTTTTTTTTTTTTTTGATGTTGCTTAACTCTGCTCATTTTGCACAACGTTTCTGGGGAATACCAGTTTATACACTGTATTACTTTCTGTAATTCTGGATGGGCGTAGGAGCTGTTATACACGGGAGGGGCATACAAACCCCCCCCACAAAAAAAAAATCTAGTTTTTTTTCCTCCCACTTTTTTTCCTAATCTCAAATTTTTAGTTGGAATCCATTTCCTCAACTTTTAGAAACAACTACTGGTGTAGGACAGTGATTCTCGACACAGGGGGCGTGGTGAGATCAGAATGGGGTGGGTGGGGGGGTGTCGGTGAATGGGGGGGGTGTCGGTGAATCCTGGGGGGTGGTCGGGGAGGCAGGGGGTGTCGGGGAGTCTCGGTGTGTCGCAGATTGTTTTCAAGGAAGAAAAAAAATAAACACAGACAGGGCATCATTTGGGGACTCGGGGTATTTTATTGCTTTTCAAATAGAATGTACATAAATGAAAAACCCCGCGTTCCCTCTCTCTCAGTATTTTCTTTTTGCTGGGTAGAGGCGGAGTTGAACCTGGCTTTTATCTATCTGTCAGTGCAGACCTGTGTTGGCAAATTAACAACTTTTTAGTCCCCTTTAGAGACTTAAAAAAAAGCACCTAAAGACAAATCTGGTGACTTTTTGGACAAATTTAGCAACTTTCCAAATATCACCAGTACTGTCCTGTAAGCGTGAGGTCTTGTTTTCCCGCTGCGCTCTCACCTCTCTCTGTCTGCTCTGTTCCGGAGATTTAACAACGTCATGGATAACGAGACGCCCCCTTCATCCCTGTTTACATCATTCTTATGTGAATGTTTTTAGAACGCAAGACAAATGGTATGCAACCTGTTTTTACATGTAAAATAGTACATGTCATTACGACCTAATTCTCTTGTTCAAAGTAGATATAGTGCTCAGAAACATTTTATTTCATTCATGTTCCATATCGGTCTGTTATATAGTTTTATAAAAGTCATAAAAGTGATAGAAAAAAAATCATAAAAGTTATGAAAACTAATTAAAAAAGTACTTAAACACAAAAGCAAAAAAAAAAAAATAAAGAAAGAAATAAAATGTCTATCTATCTATATATCAAAAACAGATTATAGATTTGATATAGAATAGATAATCATTAAACCTGGACTCCTGGGGTGGGGTGGGGTGGGGTGTGGGTGGGAGGGGGGGTTGGCTGGGGTTTGCAGAATCGTTTACAAAGTGTCTGCCACTGCAAGATAACAAGCCAAACCTTTTATGGGTTTTCAGAGAGGTGGCTTCTCCTACACAATGAAAGTGGAATGCATTTGGAGATGACTCAAATATTCTGTGACCAGCCGTAGCTAAAAAAGACTCGCGTCCTGAGGTGAGTGTGGTTACGACACTAGTAAAGGGAAGTTCGGATAATTTTACTGAGTCAGATCTTTGAATCTCATTTAGCCAATGAACGAATCTTTTCCCGAGATTTTTCATTAATTTCAGCAGAATATAGACATATCCATAAAAAGGCTTTAAAAAGTCTCGTCTAAAGTTTTCCACAAGCCTTTTTATGGATATCTTTGAGAAATGGCTTTCTTCTTGCCACTCTTCCATAAAGGCCAGATTTGTGCAGTGTACGACTGATTGTTGTCCTATGGACAGACTCTCCCACCTCAGCTGTAGTTCTCTGCAGTTCATCCAGAGTGATCATGGGCTTCTTGGCTGCATCTCTGATCAGTCTTCTCCTTGTCTGAGCTGAAAGTTTAGAGGGATGGCCAGGTCTTGGTAGATTTGCAGTGGTCTGATACTCCTTCCATTTCAAAATGATCGCTTGCACAGTGCTCCTTGGGATGTTTAAAGCTTGGGAAATCTTTTTGTATCCAAATCCGGCTTTAAACTTCTCCACAACAGTATTACGGACCTGCCTGGTGTGTTCCTTGGTCTTCATGATGCTCTCTGTGCTTTCAACAGAACCCTGAGACTATCACAGAGCAGGTGCATTTATACAGAGACTTGTTTACATACAGGTGGATTCTATTTATCACCATCAGTCATTTAGGACAACATTGGATCATTCAGAGATCCTCGCTGAACTTCTGGAGTGAGTTTGCTGCACTGAAAGTAAAGGGGGCCGAATAATTTTGCACGCACCACTTTTCAGTTTTTTATTTGCTAAAAAAGTTTAAAATATCCAATAGATTTCGTTCCACTTCACAATTGTGTCCCACTTGTTGGTGATTCTTCACAAAAAATTTAAATTTTATATCTTTATGTTTGAAAATGAAATTTCTGATTGTTTGGGTCATCCTGTAGTGTTTTAAATGAACAGTTCTCTGTTTTGGAGTAATATCAATGAATAAATTGTGCTTCATTCAGTGACATACATCAGAACTTGTATCTCCATATTTCATCATTTTTATTTTTAATCATAAATCAATGCTGTTGGTTACTCTTTATGTCTGTCTGTGTGTTTTACAAATATTTAACCGATGAAAAGTATTGAAAGAGCTTGTGACTGAATCTCCCCTCCCCGGTCTGAGTATTCACAATCTTCTCTCACTGCAAATACCCTCTTATAACCACATTAATTAATACATTCTGTTCTCAAAATTCATTAGAAATGAGTATATAAGTGCTTAATTAAAAATAATAATAATTTAAATCGGGTGCATGTCCCCAAACCCCCCTAAAATTTCAGCTTGCCCCCAGGTTAAAAATTGCTCATACGCCCCTGTCATATATATATACTGTAGTCACTGAGGTCCCTCAGGACAGAGAAGGATGGCAGGTATGCTGCTAATTAACAATATAAAGCTTACATTATTTTAAAACCTATCCATCTCCTTTAGACGTTTTTTAAATTGTGTTTTATTTTGTTATTCTTTTATGTAATAAAAATGTCATTGGAGTTGTGACTTTTCCTAAATATCACTTATACTAAAACGTACTTATTTTTAGTCCATGTACAAGAGTGAGAAAAAACGAACAAACGAATCTGTTTATCAACAAAAACCATGAACATTCACGTCTGAAATGTCAAAGGTAAATGACTAAACTTATAGAAAACATCACTTTTGTACAATATATAGCAATATTCCTGAGATGTACAAACTCTTCAATAATAAAGCTAATGCGTTCATTGGAGTCTAGCACAAAAAAAATCGAGAGGATCAGGATCAGGATGTTCGATGTCTGTAATGGTTGCAAATAATTTAGAGCTGATCATATAGATGGACAGACAGACAGTCAGACAGACTTTATTGGTCCCACTTTTATATTACAGCAGCATAAAGAATAACAATAAAATGCAAAGTAAAATCTACAAAAAAAACCCAACACACTGAATATTAAATAAAGATGAACAACCGTGGAAATTGTTGGATTTTTAAAAAATATTTGGACAAGCAAACTTTTGATCATTTTTGAAACAGTGCCTATTAATGAAGTTGATATACTTGAACAAAACCACAAGGAAAATGAGCTTTTTTCAATTATTTATTCAACAGAAAGATCAATAGATGTTATATTCTTGGCCTCAGAAGCTAGTATTGCCCCCTTTAGTAGAAATAACTTCTTGTAGGTGTTGTAGGTGTTTTCCAAAATTCTTTCAGTTGCAAGATGTTTGAGGGTTTTCTTGCATGTATTGCCCATTTTAAATCCCCCCACAACATTTCAGTGGGATTCATATCTGGGCGTTATCTAGGCCAGCGGTCCCCAACCCCCTGGATCATTTGGTACCGGGCCGCACAGAAAGAATAAATAACTTATATTATTTCCGTTTTATTTAATATCTGGATCTGAAAAATGAGCGGATTCTCTCCGTTACATCTTTCTACGACTCACTCTTGACGCATGTCAAGACTCTTGTCTCAGTCACGTGATGCGTTGAAACCTTACCATAGAGACCAGAGAGCGTTAGGGGGGAGAGAGGATGTTACGAGGACGCTGCTAATAAAGCTGCGATTTCACATTGGATTCACGTTTATTATTAGATTTTAAAAATACCCCAGTTTTTATGCCGGTCCTATCATTTTATTTTGTTGTATTTATCCGCCACACCTTAAAGGCCGGTCCGTGAAAACATTGTCTGATATTAAACCGGTCCGTGGTGCAAAAAAGGTTGGGGACTGCTGATCTAGGCCATTTCATAACCTTCCATTTCTTCTTTTTGAGTCATTCCTTGGTGGATTTGCTAGTCTGCTTAGGACCATTATCTTGTTGAAAGGTTCACTTCCGGTTCAACTTCAACTTTCGGACAGATGACCTCACATTATCTTCAAGCACGCTTTGACATGATGCAGAATTCATAGTTGAATCAATGAATGCAAGCTGTCCAGTCCCTGAGGCAGAGACGCAACCCCAAACCCCAAACATTTCCACCACTGTGCTTCACAATATGAGGTGCTTCTCCTGGTAATCCTTCTTGGGTCTGTGCCAAACATGTCTGCTGTTGTGGCCAAACATCTCTATCTTTGATTCGTCTGTCCAGAGCGCATTATTCCAAAAGGCCTGATATTTGCCTATATGCTCATTGTCAAACTGTAGTCTTGCAAAGGTTTTTTCCTGGCACACCTCCCATGCAGGTCACATTGGTCTATTTCTGATTGTAGAAATCAGTGCAAAGCGTGCTGTTTGACACCAACAGTTGCAAGACTTACTAGCAGATCCTGTGATGAAATTTTGGGGTTCTGGGAGACTTCTTTTTGCTTCAGACGGTCTTGGTTTGGGTTTGGGCTGAATTTGCTGGGGCGGCCAGTCCTGGACAAATTGGCAGTACGTTATTTGTAGATGATTTTACTTACAGTGGAATGATGTATTTCAAAGAATTTGGAGATCTTTTTAAATTCCTTGCCAGACTAATAAGCATCCACAACCTTTTTTCTGAAGGCCTTACAGCAATGGTTTCAAAGTGGGGGCTGCCAGGGGGCCTCAACAATTTGGTGTGAAAAATAAATAAATACATTATATATATATATATTATATATATTGTCGCGGCGGACCAACACCCGCCGCGCAAACTAGGAGGTTCGCTCCTTCCCCGACTGCCGCCCCGGCACGAGGCGGGCAGCCTCGCGCCGGTCCCAACGCCAACCGGAAGGGCCGTCACTGCAGGGTGGAGCCAACCCCCGCCACGCCGGCGGCGGATTGGCGAACCGGGAGCAGGAGGTTCACCAATCCAGCTCCAGAAGGAGGGGATAAAAGGACACCCTTCCGCCCACGAAGGAGAGAGGATCAACTCGGCTATGTAGGCAGCTAATGTCCGAGGTAATTGCCACTGAATCCGCGCAAACACGGGCTTACCTAACCGTTCGCGCTCTCTCTCCCTCTCTCTCTCGCTCTCTCTCTCCCTCTCTCCGCTCACAGAGGGCTCCGCCCCGGACGAGGACGGCGACGACAGACGAGGACAGTGGTGAGGCCGAGAAACCGGCACAGGGAAACCGCTCCTTCCCAGCTCTTCCGGGAATTCCGACACGCCCCGGAGGACGCCGCTACGCCAGCCCCGCCCCCGCCGGGTTTCCCTCATTCCACCCCACACGCGCACACGCACCCAAACACACACACACACACTCACCACTACGGATCTAAGGACAAATAAATCCTGGGTTTTCCCTCACTTCTCGCACTACAACCTGCCTCCCGTGTGTTTGTGCTACGCCTTCGCCCCCCCTGGGCTGATCCCGCTACACTATATATATATATAATCCTAATGTTATGTCATGTAAAGATGTAAGATGTAATTATTAATAATAAAAAAGGGGGATATATTCAGAAGTGTGTATTTTTAATGTGTTTTAAAGACATCTTGCAAAAGGGGGTCAAATCATAATGCCATTTGGGGGGCCTTGCCCTGGAAAAATTTGGGAACCCCTGCCTTACAGAACTCTTTAGATCTTGGCATGATGCTTGGCATGAACACGAGATACTAGATATGTGTCAGGATTTCCCCTTGAGACAGCCCTGTAGGTTGCACTAGGCTCGGAAAACCGAAGTGCATGCGTGTGCACGAGCCTCGTGTGCGAGCGCTCAGCGAATGCACGCTTTTCGGTTTTCCAGGACAGTGACTTTGTTTACTTTGGACACGTGCTTTTGTTGTTATTATGTGTTGTCTCCGCCCCTGTTTTGCCATTGGTTGTTTCCCGAGTGTGTGGCATTATTGTTTTCAGCTGCCCATGTTTAAACCATGATTAACTTTGTCATTAAACACCTCGTGTCTCTGTGCAAGACGCGCAGTATTGAGTGTATTCTTGTTACCAAGCGGTTGTTCTTCAGTTCGGTTCGGTTCGATTCGGTTCGATTCGATTCGATTCGATTCAATTAAATTCGATTCGATTCAATTCAATTCGATTCGATTCATGGTTATTGACTTTGTTTCTCGCCTGTTTGTATATCGCCTGACCCCTTGCCTGTTAATACACCACACTTTGGATTACTGTTTTGGATTTGTCTGCATATCTCCTTTAATAAAAGCTCTTATTTGCATTTGCATCCGTCCTTTACTCCCTTATGCTCTGGAACGTGACAATATGAGAGGTATAAATAAGACAGGTTCCACCTGCACTCCCTCAGCAGGTTATAGTCACTGGCACCCAATCATTAACACCTGATACTAATTTTATGGATTTTAAGGTGTGATAAATGGAGGGGTGTACTTACTTTTTCCATATAACTGATCTGTTTTGGGTTTTTTTTTTTCATTTAAATTGAGAAAATTACTACAAAATGTCCATTTTATGTGTCGTGTGATGGTGTATCACCTTTATCATTAGGCAGTTGCTTGTCCAAATATGTTAAAAAACGCCAACAATTTCCATGGGGTGTACTTATTTTTTTTCACATGACTGTATGTACAATATCAAAATAAGTAAAAAACAAACAAACAAACAAACAAACAAAAAAACAACAGTGCAAAAATGCATGGCAATGAATAATACATAGCCTACAACATATGTATGACATAACCAGTAAGTACCGATGGTTGTGCAGTAGTGTCACCTATCACACCTGTTATGGTGAAAGGTAAGAATGATTCCCCTGCGATGGACTGGCACCCTGTCCAGGGTGTACCCCGCCTTGTGCCTGATGCTCCCTGGGATAGACTCCAGGTTCCCCGTGACCCTGAAAAGGACTAAGCAGTAGAAGATGGATGGATGGATGGTAAGAATGATTCCCTAAATCGTCCTTCATGGCAGTGGAGCTGAAGGAGTCTGGTGGAAAATGAGCTCTGCTGTCTTTGTAGTGTCATGAAGGGGGTGAGATGATGCATGATGATTCCATGATGGAGAGCAGTTTGTTCACTGACCTCCTTCTGTACTCCTCACCGACACAATCATCTTCAGGTTTTGTCTAATGATAGTTTCGGCCTTGCGAATGAGTTTATTGGTCTTATATTTTCCAACAAGCAGCCTTAAATTGACTACCCACTAAGTGGGGCGCCATGCATAAAACGTAAGCAAAACCTTCAATAAAAACAATAAAAAATATGGCATACAGTGTGAAGCACTAGTACAGATACATTGTGTTTTACTTTGGAGACATTTTTCAACACCACCAGTGGTTAGTCTGAAAACTTAATGCTTTATATGGCCACTAGATGGGAATCAAAGACCACAAATGGTGGTCACACTTCTTCACACTTCCACACTTCACACTACATACAAACAAATTCTAGACAATTGTGTGATTCCAAATTTATGGCAACATTTCAGGGTAGAACTTTACATTGGTGTGATGGTAAGGGGTCAATACTTTTGGTATTGGCTGTCTGTGATGCAAAAAACCTTTCAAGAAAGTAAGCCATATATATATATATATATATATATATATATATATATATATATATATATATATATATATATATATATATAAATCTAAATACAGCATTATTTTTTTAACTTACAAATATTAATAATAAGATAAATAAATGCTTTAAATGTAACTTGTAAAAAAAACTTGCCAAACCCAGAGAGACTGTAATAAAACATGGTATATAAAAGTTTGATCCTAACTCACGTTTATAACATGTCACTTTGACGCATGATCAACACCTACTGGACACGTTTATTATGCCTGTCCGTTTATGACGTGGCAGTGCCTTAATGACATGTTATTTACTCCTCATGAGGCAAGCATGAAAGAAATGAAATAAACAAGGGGCATTTTGATCAGACGCATTTTGTGTGTGTATTAAAAGGACACGGTATATTTGCAGACCCTTTTGGTGTTCCATAAGAGTTTATGTCCACTTTCCTCCCAATTCTTACTGTTAAAACATGCCAGTGGTGCACTGGCTCAGAAAAATTGCTTCTGGGTGTGTGTGTGTGTGTGTGTGTGTGTGTGTGTGTGTGTGTGTGTGTGTGTGGTGCCCTGCAATTGACTCGTGTACCATCCAGGGTGAATTCGTGCCCCATGCCCAGTGTTTCTAGGATATCTAGGATTAGGTCAGCATGACAGTGCTAGGATTTGAACTCACAACCTTAATATAATTGGAATCAATTCAGTGCATGATTTATTTATTTATTTTTTTAAATTGTGCTGTACATTGAAAAAAAAAAAACTTTATTTTTGTCTGATGTGATGTCTCACACGTGTATGTCTGTCTATGTAAATACAGAGAATACACTGTACATATTTTGTTGATATTTTTGGAATTTAAAAAAAAAATAGACTACATTTTTTAAATGTTGGATTTACTCCCTGCAAAAAAAAATACATAAAGCACAAAAGTATATTGTAGCATTTTTTTTAATTAATTCCTGCAATGTATAATCCAGTACATTCTGTACAGTAAAGAGGTACCATGTTCCTGTTTTGTACTAGAATGTTAGTTTAAGTATTTAAAAAAAGACAGAATGATACATCTGGCAACGTTACCTGATGTTAGTGTTTTTCAGCGCATTGTGTTATGAGTGAGAAGTGGTTCTTGTCGAGAGAGAAGCTTTGCTAGTGTTCCAGGGGAATGAATTCGTTTTTACGCGTGTATGAAGTGTTTCAGTAGTTTTAGTGCATCTTGGATGAAGTTAACTGCTGTGCTGAGCTGCATGATGGTAAAGAGTACTGTGCCAACTGTATAAGCTTTGAACATAGTATTGAAAAAAATTAGTGTACGTAATTGTAAAAACAAAACAGAACCAAACAAGATATTTCATGAATCTAAAAACAGCATTAGCAAAAACAGCAGTTCCACAGAGTGTGTAAGATTTTGAGAACCACTTGATTTCTTTTTTTGTTTGTTTTTTTTTTTTTTAGAGGCAGCAGTAGTTCAGGAAGTGGATGAAGTTTAGGTCAATACCACTGATTCACAGTTTCAAGGTTATTTTGTGCATTAAACAACATTTTATCAGAAATTACACAAAGCCTTTAGGAGAACCGATAGCTTTACGCTGTTTACCCTAGGCAGATGAAGGCTGAAAATGTGGGCATATCCCAATATATGAAAATAAACACCCAATACGGTAATTTACTTCTATGTCAGTCACAAAAACAAGACAGTTTATTAAGCTGAAAAGACCAGATGTACTGCACAAAAGACGAGAGAGAGAGAGAGAGAGAGAGAGAGAGAGAGATGATTGAAAGTGTGTGTTTGTGTAGTCTTGGGGGTGATCTTGATATATATATCAACAATATATATATATATATATAATAATAATAATAATAATTATTATTATTATTATTATTTTTATATTATCTATTTATTTAAGATCCAGAAGATTTCCTTTTGGTTGGTTAGTGAGGTCAAGATTAGGGTTTGGTGTAGGTGTAGGCATAGAATTAATTAATAAAAGTAATAATAATTAATTATGCCAATGGACATTTAATAACACACACAAGGATAGTTGTGTGTGTGTCTGTGTGTGTGTGTGTGTGTGTGCATGAGCTTTCACAGAATACTGAGGCCTTGGAACAGTACAGCTTGTTTGCTTAAGACCCAGCAGGTCCACAGGGAGATAAAAAATATTCCACATTATGCAAGTAGATGCCTTCCCCTTCCTGATGATTGCTTCTCTGAGTCATCAGGGGCTGCTGAAGGAGAGGAGAAGGAGAGGAACAAGAGCAGGCCGAAGAGACATTCTCCTTGTTCTTTTTAGAAATGAACGCCATTCTGTTTCTGGGAGAAAAGGGCAGGCAGAAACACATGAGGAAAACAAGGGATCAAGGTCACTTCAAATCATTTTACTATTGACTGATTTATTTATTAATATTTGATTATTATCTGTCTCTGGTTTTTGTTTTTATTCATTGTTCTTTGTATTCACTTTAAACCGGAGATACACATAAGTCAATTGTGATCATTTAATGAATTTGCTCTGAAGCAGAAACGGAACTAAGAAAGTGCAGAAGTACCTGAGAGAGTAGACAGAGATGATAACGAAGGTGAAAAGGAGACAGACTCCCACTACACACATCACATTCACCCACATTACACCATCACCGTCAG
This sequence comes from Ameiurus melas, assembly GCA_012411365.1. Classification (NCBI taxonomy): domain Eukaryota; kingdom Metazoa; phylum Chordata; class Actinopteri; order Siluriformes; family Ictaluridae; genus Ameiurus; species Ameiurus melas. Next base: position 35,588,912 of record CM022757.1, read on the forward strand.
CAGCAGGTCTAATCTCTAGAGAGAGAGAGAGAGAGAGAGAGAGAGAGAGAGAGAGAGAGAGAGAGAGAGAGAGAGAGATCTATCACAAAGGTGGTTACATTACTGATGCCACAACTTGAAATGAACTTCAGCACAAACCCATACTGTACATCATTAGGTACCACAAATGAAAATAATACTTCTATTGGATCTACTTGAAAATGACATTTCTAAGAGGAAAACCACACAAGTTAGGTTGATTTTTACCTCATGAGCAAATATAGACACAACCAAATAAACACAGTATCCTCCATCTCTGTCACATACTCACCCACTTCAACTTCTGGCCTTCCAGACCCTTCCGTAAATATCCAATCTGACTCCTAATACAGTGGGCAGATAAGACAGCTCTTAAGAGACATGGCGTGTATTCACGGTCCTCAACAACTAACTGAACAGAAATTGCAGAACACAGTTAACTATAATTTACCGAACCTTTTTCTCCTTAAACAGACAACACGACGATTAGTACACATTTAAACCTTAATGCATTCTCACTTTTAAACAATGTAGCATGGACTCTTTCCCTTTAATGACTGAAGAAATGTGATCTGAGCCAATATTAATTCTATTCTATCTATTATGTAATAGGAGTGCAGATAGTGTACTCGCTACATTAATACCTCCTCCGCACTATCCAGTGTGTGCTTATACACTACAGTAGTGTTTGAAAGTTGTGAACAGTTCACAGAGAGATGTCCTGCCATTTTCCTTTAGACTTTGCTTGTATGATTCAGAATTCATTGTTTTATCAATGATGGCAAGCCTTCTTGGCCCAGGTGCTCGCAAAACATACCCAAACAATGATATTGCACAACTTGCTCTTGGAGTAATCTTTATTAGTCGACCCCACTCTTGGGGAGGATAACAATGGACTTGAATTTCCGCCGTACACAATCTGTCTGACTGGATTGGTGGAGACCAAACCCTTAATAGACGAATTTTGTAATCTTTTCCAGCCTGATGAGCATCAACAACTCTTTTTCAGAGACCCGCAGAAATCTCCTGTTTTCGTGCCATGATACACTTCCACAAACATGTTGTGAAGATCAGACTCTGATAGATCTGGCTGCTTCCACACTAACTGCTATGTCCATATATGGTATAAGCTAATCTGCTGAATACTATGTCATAATATGTTATGTTTATATTCACAGCAGGTTTGATTATATTTTTACTCTTTTACACTACCTGTTATAGTACATCTGACACTTTCAGACTAGAACCGTGTACTGGTTGGTACTACACGGTCATTTACTGTGCCCATTGTCCTGTTTTAATATTTACTGCACTGTCTTCTGGTGTTCGCATGTGCACTTTATGTAGAAATGTGTAGGTCTTATTTACTTTGGCGTTGTCTCATGTGGTTAGTGTCGTGTTTTATTTAGCACCATGGTCCTGGAGGAACGTTGTTTCGTTTCACTGTGTAGTGTACCAGCTGTATATGGTTGAAATAACAATAAAGCCATTGATTTGATTGGACTTGACTTGACTTGATATGACTACTGTGTGGAAAGTAAATTGACAATACTATAAAGATGTATTTTGTCCTATTAGCCTTAATGCCCCCAAACTACTGTAACTATCCTTAAGATCCTTATGATCCTTAAAGAATATTTTTCTTCCTCACTAGTGTGAGTGTATATGTCTGTATGTGTGTGTATTTGGAGAGGCAGAACTTACCAGACTGGTATTATTGTCAGGGGCAACAGTGGTCACAGGAGCTAGAAAGACAGACATACACAATTATGTTATATTGTGGCTTTTTCTGTTTGTCAATTTTTATCTTATGTCCCCATTTTGATTAGCATGCGAAATAATTTTGTGGGGACATTTGGCTGATCTCATGAGGAAAACTATTTTTTTGTGGGCACAGGTTAACCTACACTGGACAGTTGAAGTTTGGGAAAACAATGTCGCTTGGTCTTTTGCTAATATTTCTAAAACTGCTCAGTTTTAATGAGTATGTGCCCACTGTACCCTTAGATTCCTGTTCTTGGCTGATGAGAGCGGAACCCAGTGAGGTCTTCTGCTGTTGTAACCCAACTGCCTCAAGGTTCAATGTGTTGTGCATTCTGATATGCTTTTCTGCATATCAGAAACAACAACCATGTCATGGTAAATGCTACAACATGACTGACTGATTGGACAATTGCATGAAAGCGCATGTGTACAGATATTCCTAATAAATTAAATGGAGAGTGTATATACAATACTATAAAGCTACTATACTATATGTGCATTACCAGGGTAAATGAGTTTATTTTGCAATGAATTTTCTGACATGTTAGCAGAATTAGTTGTATCTGTTTGTATAAATAGAGGCTCTTTCGTTTTTTTCCCTTATTATGTATATTAACATGCGTATCAAAGCTTCAAGTATTGAGCTCCTATGAGAAGTGATTGAGAAATATCCTGCTTGCATAACGTCACTGCATGTAAGGATTATTTTAATATTTTTGGCTCACTGCCAAGGGACTCCCAGCCACCAGAAATCATGTGCACTCTGGGAATGCAATACACAAACATCTGGTGAGAGATAGCAAACACTGCTAACTTTCAGAGACAAACCTTCAAGAAAGAAACCAAAAATAGTATTAACTGAACTGGACTGCTTGGACTGTAAAGTATACTGTACATCCATCCATCTTCTATACCGCTTATCCTTTTCAGGGTCACGGGGAACCTGGAGCCCATCCCAGGAAGCACTGGGCACAAGGCGGGACACACCCTGGACAGGGTGCCAATCCATCGCAGGAGTATACTGTACAGTATAAATTTAAATATACTGCTGATTTAAGAGTTTAGTTTTCTGAATATATAAAGGTGGTTGACACACAAATCATCTGGGTTATGCATGTAACACTATGGGGAGCGCATCTGAAACTTATATAAAATCATGCCTATTTATAGGCCTGCCGTGATCATGTAACGTGGCAATTATGCATGTTGCGTGATATATATATACATGGCACCTGTGAACCGTGACATCATTCTCCATTATCTGAAGCGAAGAGGCAATTCACAGGCCTACCCTGGTATGACAAAGCTATGCAATGTCTCGTTCCCTTGTCAGGAAACAGAGTTACATGCATAGCCAGACGGTCCCTTTCAAAGGGAACTCCATGTTGCGTTTAGCATAACACTATGGGAACGAGAAAACCCACTCCGTCATACCGAGGGTATGGTCCATTCAAAAAGACCCAAGCTCGAGGGTCACTGCAAGACAATCGAGCCCGGGGCAGAATGAATATCTAGGCTGTAATATCGAATGAATGTGTGTGGCGTAGACCACCCTGCAGCAACACACACATCCTGTAAGGACACCCCGTTGGACAAAGCCTTCGAGGAGGCGACCCCCCTAGTGGAATGAGCCCTTATGCCTAGAGGCGTAGCGAGAACGTGCACCTCATTTTGCTACTTTGACACAGCATCACCTCTACTAACACCGCCAAGCAGACCAGCAGCTGCTCCAACTTATGCCACTGGCTGGAGTGGTGGAAGTAAGTACAGAGAGCCCTTACTGGATACAGCATGTGCATTCTCTCTTGTTCCAGTGTGAGGAACAGAGGAGGGCAGAAAGCCTGCAACAACACAGGCTGGGCTATATAGAAATATAATCTGGCCTAGGATACAGGAAGGCCTTGGCTAATCCAGGGGTACAGTCATGGCAGGAAGGGGCAAGAGTGCAAGCTTGTAGATCTCCTACTCGCTTGAGAGATGTCAGGGCCAGCAGAGAGCTACCTTTAGTGTCAGAAGCTTCTCAGAGCTTGACTCTAAGGGCTCAAATGGGGCACCTGACAGACCTTCCAGGACCACAGAAAGGTCCCAGGAAGGTATGCATGGCCTGCAGATGGGCCTCAGCCACCTGACACCACACATAAACCTCAAAGTTAAAGGATGTTGCCCCACAGAGGCTCCATCAACAGGGGCGTGGCTGGCCGAAATGGCAGCCGCGTAAACCCTGATTGTAGAAGGAGCCCACCCTGCTGAGAAACGTCATTGTAAGAACTCCAGGACTGTAGCTATTGTGCAGTTCACTGGGTCTAGCTAGCATTCCTCACAACACAAGACAAAAAGCCGTCACTTGAGCACATACGATTTCCTCGTGGATGGTGCCCTAGGGTTCAACATGGTCTCTACAACCTCAGTAGTGAGACCAGAATCTAGCAGAATCTAGCACCTTTTAGATCTATCGTCACAAACCAGTCCTCAAACTGAATCTGTGGAATGATAAATTTGGGTGTTAGCATCTTAAACCTGTATGTCCGAAGAGTACAGTTCAGATGACCCATATATCTAAAATTGGCCGCAGACTCCTCTTTTTTTTTCGCAGATCAGGAAATAATGGCTGTAAATCCTCCCTCCCTCACGGAACGGGGTACATGTTTTATGGCCCCTTTGTCCAAGAGGGATCTTAATTCCTGCGCAAACATCGGGCTCTGGTCTGTGCTGACTATTGTGGGAAACACACGTCTGAAGGTGGGGGGTCGACCTCTGAACTGGACCGGGTAACCCTTCTCTACAGTAGACAGAACCCATGGAGACACATTTGGCAATAGTTTCCATGCTGCCAGATGGTCTTTTAGTGACGTTAACTATTCCATATTCTATTGGAGAGTAAGCATAAAATTTTCATTGCCCTGTGACAGCTCGCTGACCAGAGAACACTGAAAACTTGGGACAGCCTTGGGTAGGGGAGGCCCTAAAGTAGCACTGGGGGCTAACTGCCCTAACAACCTCATGTCCCCTGATACATCCCCTCCACAGCCCCTCAGGACCGCTCCTCTTTGTCTGCTTAGCCTTTATGACCGTTCAGGCCTAGTAGCAGGCCACGACTGTGGCCGCCTGGTTTCCCTGGCTGTCTGCGGGGCTGTCGTACTCGCCTTCTGTGTCTCCCTTGCACTTTGCTGGCCTGGGCTCTAATCGTGGATGCCCCGGTGAACTTGACACAACAGGGAAGGAAGTGGCTGAATGCCGCCATATGTCGAGCTCACTCAGCAGGTCTACTTGGTAGACCTGCAACACTGTCATTGTCTGCAGTGACCCACAAGCAAGACTACTACTGCATAGGCCTTGCCCACCAATGCCACAGTGGCCTTACACGGCCTTCCCCCCTAAATTACCTGCCAACGATGGAGAGAGGTAGCTTGCAAGAGCCTCCTCTAGCTTCAGCATAGCTAAATAGCCATGCCGTTCATTCCCCATAATGGCTGAATAATCCAACATTGTGGGGTTAAAAATATGGCTTAAGCATGGTTTTCCCCGAAAAGCCTGATATTTTGTCATGCACTTCTGGAAAAAAAGGGCAGTTTTTGGCAGTGTGAGGGATTTACTTTCACTGGGGAGAAAAAACCTCATCCAGCCTTAGTAATTACGTCAAGCAGATCTTTATATGCTGCTCTCAGTTTTTAGCACACCTTTCTGGCTCCTCGGAGTCAAAGAGGAATTACTATTATTTCTGTGTATGTGTGTGTATTTATTTATTACATTGTTTGATTTCCAAAGCGGAAGGAGGAGTCACAAATCAAACTCCAAAATCCAGTAGAGAGCCAGACCAGATCCTCGAGGCTATGAAACCCAATACTTCCGGCTTCCGAAAAGAGAGCGAGTCACGAACGGAGCTGCCTAAAGTAAGGCATTACAGTGCGCACGGTCAGACCTCTCGAGGGCTGCCGTCGATCCTACATCCCTAGACACTTCACACAGAAAGTGTGCACTCTTCCCCGTGATGAAATGGAAGCAAGGCGTAACACACTTCCTGAATTCTCTCACTCATACTTTTCTCTCTCTCGCTCATTCTTTTTTTCTTCTGTTTTTAAAGGTATAGAAAATGCCAGAGATTTTGAGAAAAGATAGAGAGGAAATTAAACGTCTTTTTGTTTCTTTACACAAACAACCGACATGCAGACTCGCTGAAGATAATAAGACTGATGACGTGGTTTACAGGTGCCATATATACTATATATCACGTGACGCGCTTAACTGCCACGTCACCTGATCACTGCTGGCCTATAAATACGAATGATTTTACACAAGCTTCAGATGCCGGTCGTACAAGGCCGCTCCCCATAGTGTTATGCTAAACGCAACATGGAGTTCTCTTTGAAAGGGAACTATTTTGTACATGCAAATTTATGTAATTAATAATAACCTCCTCAATCAATTTCTTTAAGTTTCATTTTGATGTCCTTTGAGAGCACTGGATTCACTGGATCATGTTCATGGATCTGCGAAAACCGGTGCTTTATGAGATTGCTTTCCAGGTTCTGCACTTCTCACTACAGCCACTCTCTAGCACCATATGTTTTTTTTTTTTTTTTTTAGATGTACGCAGGTAGTCCTGTCTCCTCCGATGTCTAGAGGCATTAGAATGCTGCTGCATTTGTCAGGGCACACCCACCCTCCTTGCTTATATTATATCATGATATGCTCAGGAGACAAAGATGACCACTGCAAAACACAGATTTTGTGTTTCTGCAACAGTTTCTGCAAGGATTTGGGATTTGGATGTATAATTGAATTGTTGTGCATAATGTTTATTCTGTGAAATCATTTTGAACTTGTGTCAAAATTCTGGAGTTGACCGCATGTATGTATATGCACTGTAATTACATGTCCATGTGTGTGCATGCACAGGACTAGTCCAGTCGCTCCAGTGGCCTTCATACTCGTCTTTTGCTCGAATCTGAATCTCGTGGTCAGTGTGTGGCAGAGCATCCAAAATCAACCAGTCTCTACTCTCCACGACCACCTGCTGATACTACACACACACACACACACACACACACACACACACACACACACAAATAAACATATTGGTTCTTTCAGATTATGTGAATGTACATTCACCACAATTTGTATGTAAGGCTCTCTTATATTACATATATACTTTTTCAGGAGACTGTATTTTAAAGCTTATTTTAAATTCAAATAAGCTTTACAGATCTTAATCTGAAGGGTTCAAACGATGTTTTTCCTGCGTGTTCAATGAACCATAAACAATTATTGCACATGCACCTTTGGAACAGTCCTTAGGAAGGTAGGCAATTAAGGTCACAGTTACAATAACTTAGGACACTAAAGAGACCTTTCTACTGACTCTGAAAAACACCAGAAGAAAGATGCCTAGTGTTCCTGCTCACCCGCGTGAACATGCCATAGGCCTGCTGCAGGGACGCATGAGGACTGCAGATGTGTCCAGAGTAATAAACTGCAATGTCTATAATGTAAGACGCCTAAGACGGTGCTGCAGGGAGACAGGAAGGACAGCTGATCCTTCAGTGGAAAATTACATTTAACCGTGTGTGTCCCCAGACGTGATGGAGAACTTGTACAGGTTTTGCCACCAAGTACTAAGTCATGTTTTGCAGAGGGGTCAAATACTTATTTCCCTCATTACAATGCAAATCAATTTATAACATTTTTGACATGCATTTTTCTGGATTTTTCTGGATTGAACAGTCTCTCACTGTTCAAATAAACCTACCATTAAAATTATAGACTGATCATTTCTTTGTTAGTGGGCAAACGTACAAAATCAGCAGGGGATCAAATACTTTTTCCCCTCACTGTAAATGCCTTGGTGGAAGAGTGGAGTAACATCTAACAGCCAGAACTGACAAATCTGGTGCAGTCCATGAGGATGAGATGCAGTGTAGTACTTAAAGCAGCTGGTGAACACACCACATACTGACGGTTACTTTTAATATTGACCCCCCTCTTTGTTCAGGGACTCATTATTACATTTCTGTTCATCAAATGTCTGTGAAACTCGTTCAGTTTATGTCTCAGTTGTTGAATCTTTTTATGTTGATACAAATATTTACACATGTTAAGAAATGTGCTGGAAATTAAAGCAGTTGAATGTGAGAGGACGTTTCTTTTTTTGCTAAGTATATATACAAATATACACAGAAGTAGAATATGAGCACACACACACACACACACACACACACACACACACACACACACACACATTTTCATTCTACCTGTTTGGCATGTAGAGGACGATATCGAAGTTGGAATTGAAGGGTGTAGAACAAGTCCCACATCCAGGTGGTAGGTGATGACCAAGAGACATTCAACATGTGAGGCTCACCCTTGACCGGCTTCACTTTAACTTCAACTGGAGGATCTGGCTTAACTATGATACAGAGAGAGAAAGAGAGAGAGGGGATAGGGTTAAACCAGTAACAAACAATAACATTATAATCAGATCTACACTACAAATATGACAGTACCCCCTCTCCCCAACACACACACACACACACACACACACACACACACACACACACACACACACTCACTGATGTTTTGAGGAACGTAGCTGTATGTAGAACTTGTGGCATTGCCTGCTGTGTTGGTCACACATAGTTGAACTGTATATACATTTCTGTCATTTATCATACTGGGTAACGTACACTGACAGCAGGAGCATGCATCAGAGTACGAACAATTCACATGGGAGATCTTCTCCAATCTATAAAGAGAAAGAATGAACAGTTGCTGCTGCTTTAGTGGGGTTAGAGTACATTTCCAACATACGAATGCAGTGACAATAATTATTAGATCCAGCACTGTAGTCTAATATCCCATGTTATGTCCAAAGATAGCAATAATATTGTGAATTCTGTTTAAGGGTACATTTATTAGAAGACAGTGCTCCATAGCAACTTGCTGGCAAAGGTACACAGGTTTAGACCTGGTGACTATGGTGAATTTTATTGTGATGTAGATTACAGTAATGGAATAAAACTTAAAACCCGTACGTATGATGGCAGGCCTAAAGTTCTCTGCCTGTGCTCATCCTTATTTTAATAATAATCACACCTTAAAATTTTGTTTGTGTGTAACTGACCATTGAGTCCTGAAATCTTCTTTTCCTTTTTCTTTTGGACTATGAAGAGAAATCATTTCAAAGTAAAGCAGAAGCTGAGCAGTGGGACATCATGGCACAACTAGACAGATTCATCGGCTGTGCATTGATGCCAAGATTTACGTACATCTGGACAGTACCAAAAGTAATGTGAAGTAATGTGAAAATATTAACCCTTGTGTGTCAATTAAAAAAAAAGTTGCACATACAGTATCTCACAAAAGTGAGTACACCCCTCACATGTTTGTAAGTATTTGATTATCTCTTTTCATGTGACAACACGGAAGAAATGACACTTTGCTACAATGTAAAGTAGTGAGTGTACAGCTTGTGTAACAGTGTCAATTTGCTGTCCCTTCAAAATAATTCAACACACGGCCATTAATGTCTAAACCGCTGGCAACAAAAGTGAGTACACCCCTAAGTGAAATGTCCAAATTGGGCCAAAAGTGTCAATATTTTGTGTGGACACCATTATTTTCCAGCACTGCCGTAACCCTCTTGGGCATGGAGTTCACCAGAGCTTCACAGGTTGCCACTGCCACTACAAAAATGTGAGGGGTATACTCACTTTTGTGAGATACTGTAGGTCCATAGAGGGCAAAAATGTCCATGTCCAAAAACTGTCATAAAAATATTATATATTAATATATCCCCGCAACCCTGAAAAGGAGTAAGAGGTAGAAGATGGATAGATGGATGGATATGAATATATATTAATATAATAATAACCATTCATTTTAATTCATTCATATTTTTTTTGCAGTGTCAGATAAAAAAACACCTACCACTCAGGTCCATAAAGGACAAAAATGTCCATGTCAAAGATCTGTCATAGAAATATTATATATGAATATTTTTTTTCACTTTCACTGACTTCAATTTTTTACCTGCATCATTTTTGATCATAACTATCAAACATTCATTCAATTTCAGAATTTTACCCTTTTAAACGCCGGTTTCGTTACATAATACGAAAAATCTTCAAAGCTCAGTAACCTTCTTTGACTTATATACAATTGGGGCAAAAAATAAGTATTGAATGTGTCAATGTTTTATTCAATAAATATATTTCCTATGAGGCTATTCACATGAAATTTTCACCAGACATCAGTATTAACTCAAGAAATATAAAGAATTCACAATATTAAAGTCTATAAATGAAGTTATGTATAATAAAGTGGAAAGACAGCAAAGAAAAAAAAAAGGATTGAACGCGCTAAGAAAAAGCAGTTCTCCAAGGCAAGGTAAAGGAAGGAACCAATTGAAATCTGTAAGTAATTATACCTCCTATCTGTGCAAATTAATATCAGCTGGGTTAGTAAATTGATGGTCTATAAAAATGCTTTTCTTTACCAAGGTTTCACACAAGAAACATCTCATGATAAGTAAAAGCAAAGAGCACTTTCTCCAAGACCTTTGCAACCTTATTGCGAAACATATTGATGGAATCGGATACAGACATATTTCAAAACTTCTGAATCCTCCAATAAGCACCACTGGGGTCATTATCCACAAGTGGAAGCAACATCACTCCTTCATCAACAGGAGGACTCCTTCATCAACGCACAGGAGCTCCTCGCAGGATTTCTGACCAGTCAGAAGAATAGTCAGAAGAGTAGTCCAAGAGCCACTCAGAAAGAGCTCCAGAAACACTTGGAGGCAGCACGTACCATCGTCACAGAGAAAACAATAGGCGATGCACTCCACTGCTCACACTCACCCCACAAGACTCCATTACTAAAGAAAAGGCATGTTGAACCTTGTTTAAAGTTTGCTACAACTCATTTGGACAAGCCGATGAAATACTGGGAGAGTGTAGTCTATGAAATACAAGCCTGAAATACTGGGAGAGTGTAGTTTGGTCAGACGAGAACAGAATTGAACTTTTTGTCTGTCATACTACACAACATGTTTGGAGAAGAAATGGCACTGCACATCACCCTAAAAACACTACACCAACAGTGAAGTTTGGAGGTGGAAGCATCATGGTGTGGGGCTGTTTTTCATCACATGGTACTGACAGACTTCATATAATGGAAGGAACGATGAATGGAGCCGTTTACCGGAGATTCTTGAGAAGAATCTGCTGATATCCACCAGAATGATGAAGATGAGACGTGGGAGGAACTTCCAGAAGGACAACGATCCAAAGCATACCGCAAAGGAAACTCTCAATCGCTTTCAGACAAAAAAAGAATGGCCCAGTCAATCACCTGACTTGAATCCAATTGAACAAGATTTAATATGTTTAGAAGAATGGGCCAAAAATCACACCTGAAAACTGCGGCCCATTAATTTCTTCATACAGGAAGAGTCTTCAAGCTCTCATTACGAACAAAGGCCTCTCCACTAAGTATTAAATACATTTCAGTTAGCGTGTTCAATACTTTTTTCCTGTGTCATTCCCCTTTATTACACATAACTTCATTTATGGACGTTAATGTTGGGATTTCTTTATATGTGTGGATTTCTTGAGTTAATACTGATGTCTGGTGAAAATTTCACGTGAATGTAAAAAAATGTGTAAATAAACAAAACAAAACAAACAAACAAACAAACAAAAGAATTTTCAGGTTATGTGAACCACAGCAGCCTAATTTAACTAATATAATTCAAACAAAAAATGCAAACGAAAGCATTCTGTGACTGATAGAATTGTGGATTTAAACATTAGTTGAATTGAAGTGCTTCAGTACAAGAGCCACGCATCCTACTGAATACAGAGGGAACTGATACACTAGAAATACTTTCAGTGAGAATTCAACTGGTTTCTATTTAGGCTAATAATGCAAGGTTTGCACACAGAGATGCACTTGCAGAATTATAAATCAGCTCAGCTTAGAATGACTCCCTCTCTCTTCTCTCTCTCTCTCTCTCTCTCTCTCTCTCACACACACTCACACTCACCCACACTCACCCCCTTACCCTTTCCTGAGGAACATGTAACACTGAGGCTGTGGGATGATGGGCTGTGTAGATATCCACTCACATTGGATTTTGCTGATGTGGGATTTCTTGTAGCATGACAAGGTCGGTTTCTCTGGAGGGACTATTGGAGATATAAGAGAGTTTGGGTGGTGTATTTACACCAGAATGACACCAGAGGATTTATGCATCATTTGTCATCAATATGTCACTGTGTGTGTGTGTGTGTGTGTGTGTGTGTATACATATGTTTCCTTACTGCCAACACTGATTTTAACCGATGAAACCAGTCTGCCTCTTCTATAGCAGCTGTAGTTCCCTGAGTCGGTCAACCGAAGCGCAGGAAGTCTCAAAGCCCCACCATTTTCCACACGCTCTCGCATGAGCTGACCATTCCAGGTCCACCGTGCCTGCCTCTTAATGGACCTGGTCACTCTCAATCCCTCCACCTTCTCATCATGGTCCTCATCGTCTTCATATTTTGTGCTGCTGCTCCTCTCAGTGCTCAAACCCATTTCCAGGGTTATGCTAAAAGCCCCTCCTTCTTCTGAAACTCTGTCCACACTGTTGGATTTAGTGGATTGATTGGCAGCCTGCAAACCTTGCCCACTTCCCATTTGCACCTTGGCTGAGCTCATAGCCATGTTAGCAGTGGTTACAGATTCACTGACTTTAGCAAATACTCCAGTTGCAGTTTGAAGTTTGTGTTTTCCATCGGTGGCAAAGTTCTCAGTTTGTGGATTGTGTATTCCAATAGTACCAGGACTCTCTCTGGTTTTCTGAGATTTCCAAAGGCTAGTTACATCTCCTCTTCTCCCGAGTCTCTCTTTGTGTTTTATACTCATTACTAATGGGACGCTATCCACAGTGACATCACCCCTGCATCCCAGGATGACCTCTGACCCCACGTTCAAGGACAGCACACCAGGATAGGATTCTAAGGGAATATGAACAACAAATTTGTCAAATGTTGACTACGTTGAGCTATTTGTATTGTCAAATAAAAATATCTTGCAAGAAAGATAACATTCATTCACAAAACAATCAGAATTATAATTGGCTCCCCTCCATAGCTATAATTTCTATGGTGTTGATTGAATCAATTTCCATGTCTTATTACTGTTGTTGTTACAGTAGTTATGTGATAGTTGTCACTTTATTTATTCTTTCACTCAATCATCTTTAGCAACCACTCACTGTTGGTCAGAATCATGGTGGACCACTGTTTGTGAGGCAGTAATACACAAGAATAGTCCATCGTAGGGCATTGTATATTTCTTGACATTGTGAATTTTTTTTACATGATTCTACTGAGAGTCTATAAAAAAGTTGGGACAGTATGGACAATGCTAATAAAAACAAGAGGAGTGATTTGTAAATGTACTTTGACTTGTATTTTAAACAAAAAAACGTATAAAGACAAGGTATTTGATGTTTTACCTAATCAACTGCAGAGTTTTTTTTTTTTTTTTTTTTTTTTTAAGATAAATGTTTATTTTGAAATTGATGCATGCAGCATGTTCCAAAAAAGTTGGGAAAGGGGCAATTTAGGACAATGTGACAAGTTGAAATAAGAAGGTGATGTGAAACATCTGAGGCAATCATCTAATCGTAGTATATAAGGAGCCTCCAAAACAGGCCTAGTCCTTCATGAGCAACGATGGGTCGAATCTCGCCAATCTGCCAACAGATGCATCAGCAAATAATCAAACAATTTGAGAACAACATTCGGCAAAGACAAATCGGTAGGATTTTGGCCATTTCACCTTCTACAGTTCACAATATAATTAAAAAGTTCAAGGAATCCGGTCAAATCTTGGTGCATAAAGGGTAAGGCCAAAAACCACTTCAGAATGCGCGTAATCTAATGCGTGTCACTATCTTAAAAACCATCATGAGTCTGTAATGGATATCCTGACGTGGGCTCAGGAATATTTTGGTAAACGTTTGTTAGTCAACACCATTCGCCGCTGCATACTATACAAAGCAGAAGCCATACATCAACACTGTCCAGAAGCGCCGCCGACTTCTCTGGGCTCTGTCTCATCTGAGATGGACAGTAGCACAGTGGAATCGTGTTTTGTGGTCCAACGAGTCAACATTTCAAATAGTTTTAGGACAAAACAGCCATAGAAGAAAAGAAGAAAAAGGACCATCCAAGCTGTTATCAGCATCAGGTCCAAATGCCAGCATCTGTCATGGTATGAGGGTGTGTCCATGCCCATGGCATAGGTAGCTTGCACATCTGTGAGGGCACCATTAATGCAGAAAGATATGTACACATTTTGGAGCAACATCCAAACCACATTCTGCCCGGATTACAAGCGCATGGTTGCGTAAGCAGAGAGTGTGGGTGCTAGCGTGGCCTGTCTGCAGTCCTGACATGTCTCTGACTGAGAATGTGTGGTGAATTATGAAGCACAAAATAAGGCAACGAAGGCCCCGTACAGTTGCATAGCTGAAGTAATGCATAATGGATGAATTGGGGAAAATTCCGGTTGCGAAACTTAACCATCTGGTGTCTTCAGTTCCCAAATGCTTAATAAGTGTTATAAAAAGAAAAGATGACGTTACACAGTGGTAAATAGTCGATTGTCCCAACTTTTTGGGAGTGTGTTGCATTCATCAGATTTGAAATCAGTGTATATTTTCGAAAATAAATTAAATTCACAAAGTAAAACATCAAATAATGTGTTAATAATGTGTATAATACAGGGCGAATTGAATGTTAAAATAACTCTTTTTTTTTTTTTTTTTTTTTTTGCATCTTCCAAACTGTCCCAATATTTACGGAATTGGGGTTGTTCAATAACCAGTCTGCTAGTCATTTGCTCCTTGTAGTGTACATTCACATGCTCTCTCCTGCTCTTCCTGGACTTGTTACTATTTCAATACAAAATAAAAGTGACTGATGTCCTTGCTTAGATTATATTACAGATTTTTCAGTATTTAAAAGATCATTCTGAAAACATTAAGATTGAACCAGCTATGATGAGCATAGCTAAAGGTATCAGGGTATCAGGGTACAGGTATCAGGGACCCTAGATCCAAACTACCTGAAGCCACAACTTCTGAAAACAAACAACATGAAACATAACCTCTGGTATAACAATGTACACCGAAAAGCCATAATATTAAATCCACCTGCCTAATATTGTGTAGGTTCCCCCTGTGCTGCCAAAACAGCTCTGACCCATCGAGGCATTTACTCCACAAGACGTCTAAACACAGGCTGTGGTATCTGGCACCAAGACGCCAGTAGCTGATCCTTTAAGTCCCATACGTTGTAAGGTGCGGTCTCCATGGATCAGACTTGTTTGTCCAGCACTTCCCATAGATGCTCGATCAAAGTGATGTCTGGGGAATTTGGAGGCCAATCAACACCTTGAACTCTTTGTCATTGAGCAATTCTTCCATTGCTCCATGGTCCAGTTCTGATGCTCACATGCTCATTATAGACGCTTTTGGGTATGGACAGGGCTCAGCATGGGCACTCTGACTGATCTGCAGCTACGCAGCTCCATCCACAGCAGGCTGTGATGCACTGTGTGTTCTGACCCCATACTATCAAAGCCAGCATGAATCTTTTAACCAAGTTGTGCTACAGTCGCTCATCTGTGGGATGAGACCAGATGTGCTAGTATTCACTCCCCACATACATCAGTGCGCCTTGGGTCCCCATGACCCTGGCCTGGCTTTTGATAGGTACTAACCACTGCATACCAGGAGCACCCCACAAGACCTGTTGTTTTGGAGAAGCTCTGACCCAGTCGTCCAGCTATCACAATTTGCCCCTTGTCAAAGTTGCTCAGATCCTTATGCTTGCCCATTTTTCCTGCTTCCAGCACATCAACTTTGACAACTGACTGTTCACTTCCTGCCTAATATCTCCTTCATCTTGACGATTTCCATTGTAATGCGATAACCAATGCTATTCACGTCACTTATCAGTGGTTTTAATCTTACTGAGATGCTAATAGACTAAACCAATCGGATCATTTGAAACTCGTCTTAATACCGACCTTAATGTATAAAAATAGAAATATCACTTTATTAATCCCAAAGGGAAGTTCTATAAATGCAAGATGCACTTAATCGTTTTATCAAGTTATTGCCAGCTACAGTTGGTGGGACAAGTGGCATAGACAGATTAGCGATTAGCAGTCACTTTGGAGCAGTTCACTGTTCACTATTTTGACTTTGGAAACAAGTAGTTGATTTACATTCATATCAAATTGACGTTTTTGGCATTTGGCAGATGCCCTTATCCAGAGTGACTTACATTTATCTAATTTATATATCTGAGTAGTTGACGGTTAAGGGCCTTGCTCAAGGGTCCAACACTGGCAGCGTGGTGGTGCTGGGGTTTTACTCATGACCTTCCGATCAGTAGGTCAACGTCTTAACCACTGAGCTACTGATGCCCATATTGAGTATATTAAAAAGTTATTTTAATGGGTGAACCTTTATATAACACAGCAATTGCTGATCAAATGGACGTGACTACTGAAAGTAACCGCCAGATCATCTTTCTCATTTGTCTTAAACAGATTAAAATGAAGACTATAGTTCACTTACCTTTCCGAAGACATGCAGGACTGTCCTGACCACAATGCACTTTGGCCGCACACAGCACAAGTAGAGTGAGTGCAATCAGGACGCTCATGGCTCAGTAGTTCACCAAATAATTGCAGTGGATGAGGATCACAAACAGGAACAAGAGAAACATCATGAGAAACATAAAGGATAGATCATTAAATGTCACCTCATTATCCTTTTTTTTTTCTTTTTTCTCTCGCTGTTTGCTTTTGGTTCAAACTGCAATGTTTAAAATTCAGCTCAGTCTGTCAAGCTCAAGCCAGTTCTTAAAAATAGTGTTTGGTAGCTGGGCGGTTGTTTTCCCTGAAGTTCTTCCCTCCCTTCTCCCTCTCTCCCCCTCTCTCTCTTTCTCTTGCTAACTCTCTGTTTGATAAATTGCATAACAACAAAGCAGGGTCACCCCTCTTAAGTACACATATGAGACAAATAGGCTGTGCAGAAGCAGGAAACAGGATGGGAAGGCTGATGTGGCACTGGAACAAGCTAGAAATATATTGGAGATCTATAGAATAACTTCCAGAGTTCTCAGAACATGATGAATAATGGAAAAACCTACTTCTAAGATCGGGAAAGATTGTTCCGGATGTTCAAATATATCCTCATACAATTCAGTTCATTTCAACATGTACAATATGTTACAGCCTGCATTTCACTTGGACTTTCTGTAATCCTTTTTTTACAGTGGAGTACTGACATAAAATCACTGGAACTGATCTCATCAATACTGTCAGTGTGACATATGCTAGACAAAACCCCCCAAATATAATTCTTAAATAATATTCTTAAATAATTTGCCCATTACATCAGACTCTACACCCTCTTGATGTAAGGGTTTAAGGGTTCACAAGCTAACACAAGGGCTTGTCTCTTATTGCAACGCACAGATGTCTTATTCGATAGTTCATCAACATCACTACATTTCAACTTTCAAAGCAAATCACTACTGTTATCTTTTCCTCGTAGGAGGTATGAGGCTTACGTAGATTTATCCTAAACTCAATGAAACCGGTAATGTTGTGTGGTTATGTCATACAATATATACAGCCTTGTATTCACCTGCGCATACAACTCCTGTTAGTACTTTCAAATATTGCAGGTAAACACACTGACCAAGTTAACAAACCTAAATTCCATGCTCTACACTCCCCGTCCATTTTATTTGGAGTAGCTAAGCACAAAAAAAAAAAACCCCAACCCAACTGAAATGTAATTATCACGCAGCTGGATAGTGAACGTTAGTGAGAAATAAAGCAGCACACTTAAAAAAAAGTGTGAGTATATGAGGCATAGCGTTTCAAAATGTCTGGTGAGATAGTGAATCAAATACAGCAAAAATAAATACAGTTCTCAGCAGCAACTCTAAATGCACAAATAAATCAAGCCATCATCTGTACTTGAGCTTTCACTCATTTTTCCCACCGATGTGCTTGTGAGAAAGAAATATCTTTTTTTGTGTGTAAAATTGTGAGCATTTTAAGAGACAGCACATATCAAAGAATCAAACAGTACAGGCTGTAAATGCCTAAAACATGGGGTTATATACCCCTAAACCCATACTCAGATCACAAACAGCTTCGCAAATCCTATTGTAGGGTCATACACCCTACAAAAGGTGTGCTTGTTTTTTTTTTGTTTGTTTGTTTTTACAGTGCTTTGACTCTGTCCATACATTCTCCTAAAAACGGCATCATTTTCATTGGGAAAGGAAGCGTTTATACATGTTTCCAATACGATGATTTCACATGCACTGTACAAACATTTAAGCTACTAAATATATGGCATATACAATAATTCAAATGTTCTAGATCATATAATCTGTTGTCCATTTTCACATGGCTGTGTGCTATTAATATCCAAGAACCCTTTAAAGGAAATCTTTCTATATAAATAAATGTATGTAGACTACAAGACTGTAGCTTCTGTCTCCACTTGTGCAATATTTGTCATGCTTCACTGGACATCATTAAGACTGTTGCTGGGGACAGGGTCCACATTTGTTTGTCCTGTGCTCTTTGGACATGTTTCGTGGGGGCCAATCAGAGGGGACGATGTGGAGAGGGGTGATTGTTTGGTGGCAGTTTTCAGTGGAAAAAATACAGCTCCAAAAGGAAAGTAGTTTCACGCAAAACAATAACTCCACAGTAGATCAAAGTCTCAGTTATCATAAATCCTTAAAGACAGTTAGGAACACGGGTCTTAACACATACATATGAAGGGAAAGAGGACTAAGAAAGTATGGATATTCTGTATTAGGTTTATCTGTGTTTAAACGTGGCGATGAAATGTTTATGAAAGTGTCTATATTATTTATCCATCTTGGTGGAATTCAACATTTCAGTGAATCAAATATCTCACGCAGTGTTGTACTGTTCATTGAATTAATGCAAACGTTTCTCAGAGATACCAGGCTTCTCTGGGTGTCTACTTGAATCTCACATATGCGTTTTAACGGGACAGAACATTGGACATTGGACAACATGCTTTTAACAAGTCTTGCTAAATCCCACCCAGAAGCCACTCCAGAAGTAAACTTCATAACCAACTGCCAATCACTGAAATGGTAACGAGCGTGACTGACATCTCAAACCTAAACATGTCGGCATCAGTCAGTATCTCGAGGAGACTGCAGTAGCGGTGTGAATATTTGTAAATAATTACAATCGCAAGTATAAAGTTTAGTTTGATTATTTGCATGAATTTAAGAGATGTTACTGTTCATAATTCTAGCTGGCTATCTGTCATATATTATATAGCTAGCAGCTTAGCTATTTGTTAGCACAAAATGGCAGAAACTGCTAACGTTGACCTAATTTTTAAAAAGTCTTATGTTGGTCATATTTATGAGGAGAGACTGAAAGTTAAAAACAAGGTTGATTACCTGTGTTTATTATTAGTCTTAGATAATTTTGAACGTTCACCATGCAAGCCTACCCATTTTCTTCCAGTGGACAGGGGTCAGCATGGGCACTCGGACGGGTCTACTGCTATCGCAGCCCCATACACAGCAAGCTGTGATGCACTGACTGTATGCACCGACATCTTTCTATCATAGCCTGCATGAACTTTTTCAGGAATTTGTGCTACGGTAGCGCTTCTGTGGGATCGGACCAGATGGGCTAGTCTTCAAGGCTCACTGATGTATGTGAGGAGTGGGCACCCATGACCCTGTTGCCGGTTGTCCTTTCTTGGAGAACTTTTGGTAGGTACTAAACCACTGCAGCTCACAAGACCTCCCGTTTTGGAGATGCTCTGACCCAACATAAAATTTTACAGGTATCTGTGCTACAATAGTGCAACACGTCATATAATAAAGCAGTCAAAGTCACATAAAGCAACAGGGGGCTTATCCACCAAATGTATTTTAAATGTTAGAACACCAACCTAATTCAATTTTGACCCTATTCACTGGTCAAAACAATATTGAAAATTATTATTTAATGAAGACATTTAATCAAAACTTTACTTAAACACAGATGAGTTTTGGGATCATAGGCCTTGTTCTCAGTCAGATGTAAGATCTGTGAAACATTCAACTTCCACTCTCAGTATGTCTACTTCTCCCACTTGCCAGTGGACGTTTCCTCTGTAAAATGATGTTGAGAAAGACTGCTGGCTCCACTGTGCCGTGCTACTGTCCCCTGACCAGCCAAACAGTGTTTCCTATGAATGAAAGCACAATTAACACTAATGAAATGTTAACCAGTGAATAAAAGGCAGAAATGCCCCCTAAGCAGATGCATCCTGCTATTTGCTTCTCTTGTGAATTAAGGATGTCAGGGGGATTTTATAGGGGAATGTTTCCCCTAATTAAAGCATCTGTCTTTTAAATGCAGCTAAACATATTTAACAGCTTTTCAAATCATACTGTAGGTCATAAACCCCTGGCTAATAAAAAGATTTCTAATACAAGGTGTTTCCACCTTCTCCGAGTCTGTCCAAGCATTGGTTTAAAAATTGCATCAGGTCGCACTGGACTCAAGGGAGGTATTTAAGTATGTTTACAATGCTCAACATGGTAATACTTTTAACAAAATAATCCACCGAGCAACAGCAGGAAAAGATATACACTCAGAGAGCACTTTATTAGGAACACTATACTAATACTGGTTATTGCATCTCAAAACAGACTCAATGCTTCATGGCATGGATTCTACAAGTTGTTTGAAACATTCCCTTGATTTTGGCCAACGTTGACATGATAGCATAATGTAATTGCTGCAGAATTTTCAGGCACACTTTCATGCTGTGAATCTCTTTTTCGGCCAAGTCCTAAAGGTGTTCCATTGGATTCAGATCCAGCTACTGGGAAGGCCACGGAAGAACCTTGAAGTCATTGTCATGTTTATGAAACCAGTTTAATTTGACTTTTGCTTCGTGACGTGGTGCATTATTAGGATGGAAGTAGCCATTAGAAGATGGGTAAATTGCACCCATGAAGGGATGCACATGGTCAATAACAATACTCAAACAGGCTGTGGCATTGGAGCGATGATGGATTGGTATTGATATGATTAAGCAATTTAAAAAATTGTCCATGCTATTTTGACTGCATTTTGAATCACTAAATAATTGCAGAGTCGACAGAAACAGGAAGAGATTTTAAAGGCATGTTCGCCATTGTGCTGAACACTTTAGGGCACTAAACTGTACTTTTGTACCTTTAGTGTGTCTTTTAATAAAAGACACCTAGAAATCTCTATGTAGTGTACCTATGCATTCTTGCTCTAAAAGCTCGTTAACGTGGTCCTTAAGGTCCGATTATATATCTTAAATCATTTAAAAATGATGACTCGTTCCAATTACTATGTAAAGGATACACAGGAAAGGTACAGTAGATATGTACAGTTCTGCCCAAATGTTTGCATACCCCTTGCAGAATCTGTTAAATCTTATAACAAAATAAGAGCGATCATAAAAATCCCATGTTGTTTTTTATTTAGTTCTGTCCTGAATAAAATATTTCATGTAACATGTTTACATATAGTCCACAGGACAAGATAAAGACAGTGTAAATTGTTATTATATAGAGCTTATTTTTTTTCCATTTAGTCCTGTCCTTCAGATGCTAAATAAGATAGTTAGATATCTCCCAATAATACTAACAATTTATACCGATCATCCTGTTCAAAAGTTGTACCCACCGCTGGCTCTTAATGTATCGTGTTGCCTTCTTGAGCATCAGTGAATGTTTGCACCTTATGTAGGCTAATAGTTGTGTACGAGTCCCTCAGTTCTCCTCAGTGTGAAAAGACGGATCTCGACATCATATAGCCGCTGTTGGAAAGGGCTCAAATATGCAGAAGATGCTGGAAAAGTAAAGAATGTGCAGGACCTGGAGGATTTTTCTGAAGAACAGTGGGCAGTTTAACTGCTCAGGACAAACAAGGGACTCATGAAGAACTCTCACAAAACAGAAACACAGTCGTGGATCATCCAGGTAACGACACACAGTGTTAAGAATCAAGGGTATGTAAACTTTTTAACGGGGTAGTTTTTTTCATAAATTCAGCTATTAATTTGTCTTGTGGACTATATGTAAACATCTGTTATGTGAAATATCTTAATCAGGATAGAACTAAATAAACAACAACATGGGAGTTTTATGATCGCTCTGATATTGATAAAAGTATTAAGATTTCGCAGATTCTGCAAGGGGGTATGCAAACTTTTGGCCACAACTGTATATAATAGAGTGTACCACCCCAGTGACAAGAATTTGCACCATTTTATTAGAGTGTTCCATCTCTTAATAATTATTACCAGAGGCTGATCTTTAGGACAAGCTAGTCATCGAGTTGACTTTAAGTATCTGAGGATTTATAACGATGAAGAATGCTAAATATTACCTACCTTTTTCACACTTTCTCTTATATATTTGTTTTGAATATGCTAAATATAGGCTACACTGAATTGCCCCAAGTTGTGTTTGTGTGTGTACGGTGGCCTCCAATGGACTGGGATGACAGCCAATGTCCCAGAATAGGTTCCAAAAGCACCATGAACTTGACCAGGACAAACAATTTACTGTAATTGAATGAATGACTGTTAAATATCTTTACTCCTTTAACTTGCTTTTCGAATAGCGATTTTCTCATTTGGTTGTTCTAAATGTAGCAAAATATTTAATTTCTCAGCAGTACTTTTGGAATATTGTCTGACAGCTGCTTTATAAGTCCAGGTCTCTTATAAAACAGTTACCCAGAGAATCTGTCTGCATGAAATCAATATACAGCTACCCTATATATTGTGAGTTTTCATTTGCAAATTGACAAAAGGTCTCTCAGAGCTTCTCGTAACCTTGTGCTGGTTGAACAACCCATTCCCAAGTTTTTATACTGTACCTCCACCTACTGACCCAAGCCACTGTACTGTACACAAATCCAGAGAACATTACACTTGGGAGATTAAGACTTAAAATGTAGTCATACTAGAATATATGAAACTAAACACCAAATACGGTGATGTACTGCAAAAAATAGTGCCTTTATTAAGCTAAATAGATCCAAATGTACGGATGTGGTTAAGCTGGGATAAAACAAACATAAAAACATAGACAACTGAATCTCAGCATATTATAGCAGCTAAATAGACATTCAGCACTTAAATGGCCCAGAGAGATAGAGAGAGAGGGAGAGAGAGAGAGAGAGCGCGATGAAGTGTATGTGCGGTGCTTGGCGTTGGGTATGTTTTTATATCTTTGATGGATAGGAATAGGTTACTGTTTCAACTTTGTGGCTGTTTAATAAATAAATAAATAAAAAGACCCAGGTCCCTGGGATAGGCTCCAGGTTCCCCGTGACCTTGAGAAAGGAGTAAGCGGTAGAAGATGGATGGATGGATGGATGGATAAAAAGACCCAAAAGATTTCCTTTTGGTTAGCGAGGTCAAGATTAGGGTTTGGTGTAGGCATAGCATTAATTACCTGCATTAATAATTGGACTATAATTAATAATAATAGATTGATAGAATAATAGTGTGTGTGTGTGTGTGTGTGTGTGTGTGTGTGTGTGTGTGTGTGTGTGTGTGTGTTGAGTGAGTGAGTGAGTGAGTGAGAGAGAGAGACCTCACCTTTTGTTCTAGCCTCTATTGTACTGTCTCTTCCTGAAATGACAAAACAAAAAAGTGGAACACTGCACCCTACATCCTAAACACTACCCTCTACACCCTGAACACTACCCTCTACACACTAAACACTGCCCCTACATCCTAAACACTACCTTCTACACCCTAAACATTTCCCCTACACCTTAAACACTACCCTCTACACCCTGAACACTACCCTCTACACACTAAACACTGCCCCTACATCCTAAACACTACCTTCTACACCCTAAACATTTCCCCTACACCTTAAACACTACCCTCTACACCCTGAACACTACCCTCTACACACTAAACACTGCCCCTACATCCTAAACACTACCTTCTACACCCTAAACATTTCCCCTACACCTTAAACACAACCCTCTACACCCTGAACACTACCCTCTACACACTAAACACTGCCCCTACATCCTAAACACTACCCTCTACACACTAAACACTGCCCCTACATCCTAAACACTACCCTCTACACCCTAAACACTACCCTCTACACACTAAACACTGCCCCTACATCCTAAACACTACCCTCTACACACTAAACATTTCCCCTACACCTTAAACACAACCCTCTACACCCTGAACACTACCCTCTACACACTGAACACTGCCCCTACATCCTAAACACTACCTTCTACACCCTAAACATTTCCCCTACACCTTAAACACAACCCTCTACACCCTGAACACTACCCTCTACACACTAAACACTGCCCCTACATCCTAAACACTACCCTCTACACCCTAAACATTTCCGCTACACCTTAAACACTACCCTCTACATCCTAAACACTACCCACTACACCCTAAACAATGCCCTCTACACCCTAAACATTTCCCCTACACCTTAAACACTACCCTCTGCATCCTAAACACTGCCCTCTACACCCTAAACACTACCCTCTACAACCTAAACACTACCCTCTACACCATAAACACTGCACCCTAAACACTGCACCCTACACCCTAAACACTACCCTCTACATCATGAGTAGTAATTTTGGCACATAAAAAAAAAAAGGAAAAAGAATAGAAAATTCTCCTATCTCCTAAGTTTCTCCTATTGAATCATTGTGTGGTGTGTTTATATCAGCATTTGTTTTATTTTTATAAAGGGTGCCAATAATTCAGGCAGGTACATCTCACCGATGCTAAGCTTATGCAGGTGATGAGATACTTTGCAAACTCATAATGTTCCTGGTATTTCAGAAATGAGATTTTCTAATGAATGTGTTTTATTATATATCTCCGGTGAATGTTGTAACCCAGTGTAACCCAGATGAGGTGACCGTTCTCTCTGATTCGGACTAAGCTGTCCCATTGCGGTGGAACTGGACACCGAGCCTCGTTTCCATAAACGTCCTTGCTCCAAATCTGCCGCTGCTTGTCCATGTAAAATCCTGAAAGTCGGGTGTCTAGCTGACTAGAGAAGCTCTTTTGCATTGAATTGAATCGTCTCTACCATGCAGTTACCTTTTTAAACTCTAAAACAGCTAGCTGCACTGCCCATTTGGCTCAGTAGCATAATTTCAGGGTATGGTAATGGGGTATTTTTTTTTTTTTAGAAAAACAATCAGAAGGGGATCGCTTTTTCAGAATGGATTCGTGAAGCACATCCACCATTTTCTTGATTGTGGTAATGTGAAATACAGTACATAAGCTGTATTGGTGTTCATGAGTGGTTATGGTTTGTGCTTCATCATCATCATTATCAAACCACAGGCCAGGACCTCCTGTATAAAAGCCTCATGGGGAGCTTAGAGTGATTGCATTTGTAATCTTTAAGACTTTAAAAGTAGTTTCGATTCATTCTGTGGCTGAATAAAATGATATGCTAATTAATCTGCTTTTAATGTTATGAAAAATACCAGGGACTGGTGAGGGAGCTTTACTCAGGCCCACATTCCTGCACCCAGAGTTGTGAACAGACACCACCATCAAGAACTGTGAAATGCAGACATATCCATTCATTACTGAAGAGCACAGAGCAGTGAGGGGTTTTCTGATGTTGCAGACATGGGGGATGGTGAGTAGGAGGTGGCCAGTAAGACCGCAACCCCTGAACACCCAGTGTAGGTGTTATTCGACCCAGTCAAGTGGGTTGATGCACTGGTTATAAGTAAAATCATATAAATGGCATGTGTAAAGATTGATCTGGATGGCACAGACAATGGCTGACCTTAAAAGATTGAAGATTCAGCACACAGAGAGTTTTGCAGGGATGAACTTGCTTTTTAATGAGCAGGAAATGACACATCTTACATATCGCTCACACTGCAGTACATTGCATTTCCAAATGCAGCAGTGGAACAATGCATTATGAGGGCTGTTCATGCCACCGCAGTCTTTCCAAATGTAATTAGGGCACTAAAATGCACAAAAGTAGCCATAAATTCACTTGTTTAAAAGGAAGTTTTTCCCATATGTGGCACTTTTGGGCGTGATCCTTTATATAAACATGGGGAAGCAGAGCAGTTTAGAATGTGTAGGATTTTCCATCACATTCATCTGCACGTACATGTGTACAATGTCAGTTCTGTAGTACTGGTGGTTCTTAGGCATAAAATTAGAACCTATTTTACACATGTTTTGATAAACTGGATGCCTTATTTGTGAGGCTTGTCAATTAAGCACATTAGTACTCACTGAGCCTTCCAACGCCCCAGAACAAGAACCATGAGCAAAACCCAGAACATGCATAGCTTTACTCAATAGTTGTTGTTGTTTTTTTTTTAAACACATATTCGAATATAACACATTCATACCATTTCCATTACTAGAGTAACGTGACATCGGAAAAACTTGAATAACTACAGTGAGGGAAAAAAGTATTTGATCCCCTGCTGATTTTGTACGTTTGCCCACTGACAAAGAAATGATCAGTCTATAATTTTAATGGTAGGTTTATTTGAACAGTGAGAGACAGAATATCAACAAAAACATCCAGAAAAACACATGTCAAAAATGTTATAAATTGATTTGCATTTTAATGAGGGAAATAAGTATTTGACCCCCCTCAATCAGAAAGATTTCTGGCTCCCAGGTGTCTTTTATACAGGTAACGAGCTGAGATTAGGAGCACACTCTTAAAGGGAGTAAACAAGCTTGTTACCTGTATAAAAGACACCTGTCCACAGAAGCAATCAATCAATCAGATTCCAAACTCTCCACCATGGCCAAGACCAAAGAGCTCTCCAAGGATGTCAGGGACAAGATTGTAGACCTACACAAGTCTGGAATAGGCTACAAGACCATTGCCAAGCAGCTTGGTGAGAAGGTGACAACAGTTGGTGCGATTATTCACAAATGGAAGAAACACAAAAGAACTGTCAATCTCCCTCGGCCTGGGGCTCCATGCAAGATCTCACCTCGTGGAGATGCAATGATCATGAGAACAGTGAGGAATCAGCCCAGAACTACACAGGAGGATCTTGTCAATGATCTCAAGGCAGCTGGGACCATAGTCACCAAGAAAACAATTGGTAACACACTACGCCGTGAAGGACTGAAATCCTGCAGCGCCCGTAGCGCCCCCTGCTCAAGAAAACACATACATTCCCGTCTGAAGTTTGCCAATGAACATCTGAATGATTCAGAGGACAATTGGGTGAAAGTGTTGTGGTCAGATGAGACCAAAATGGAGCTCTTTGGCATCAACTCAACTTGCCCTGTTTGGAGGAGGAGGAATGCTGCCTATGACCTCAAGAACACCATCCCCACTGTCAAACATGGAGGTGGAAACATTATGCTTTGGGGGTGTTTTTCTGCTAAGGGGACAGGACAACTTCACGCATCAAAGGGACGATGGACGGGGCCATGTACCGTCAAATCTTGGGTGAGAACCTCCTTCCCTCAGCCAGGGCATTGAAAATGGGTCGTGGATGGGTATTCCAGCATGACAATGACCCAAAACACACGGCCAAGGCAACAAAGGAGTGGCTCAAGAAGAAGCACATTAAGGTCCTGGAGTGGCCTAGCCAGACTCCAGACTTTAATCCCATAGAAAATCTGTGGAGGGAGCTGAAGGTTCGAGTTGCCAAACGTCAGCCTCGAAACCTTAATGACTTGGAGAAGATCTGCAAAGAGGAGTGGGACAAAATCCCTCCTGAGATGTGTGCAAACCTGGTGGCCAACTACAAGAAACGTCTGACCTCTGTGATTGCCAACAAGGGTTTTGCCACCAAGTACTAAGTCATGTAAGATTGATTGTTTAAACAATAAATAGCTCTGAACATCTACTCTTGGCTTCAGTTTCAGTTGTGAAAACTGCACAACTTTGTTGTTAAAAAGAATGGAAGCCAACATGAAGATCAGAGAGCTGCCTATGGGAGAAAAGCAAACCATTTTGAGAGGCAAATCAGTGTGTGTGTGTGTGTGTGTGTGTGTGTGTGTGTGTAATTGTGAGTTTGTGTGTTTTCAGAGAGTGCCTTGGCACTGTAACAGATTCTTTATTCAAGATCTATAAGATTCATTGGGAGAAAAAAAGTAGTCCACATTGTGTAAGTAGATGCCTTCCCCTTCCTGATGATTGCTTCTCTGAGTCATCAGGGGCTGCTGAAGGAGAGGAGTAGGAGAGGAACAAGAGCAGGCTGAAGAGACACTCTCCGTTTTCTTTTTAGACATCAACGGCATTCTGTTTCTGAGAGAGAAAGGCAGACAGAAACCCATAAGGTAGGGACCTTAAGAAGGTCACTGCAAACCAGTCCACTTTTTATTTAATATGATTTGATCTGGTTTAATTTCGTGTGCATCATATTCACTTTACACCGATCATTCTGTTCAAAATTTCACACACGCCTGGATCTTAATGTATCATCTTGCCTTCTTGAGCATCAGTGAGTGTTTGTTTTAAGGAATATATTATGGAAGGCCATAGCAGAAAAAAAAATAATTGTGAGAAGGGACCTGGAATAAACCTTACAAGTAACCAGAAGATTGTAAGTTCAAATCTCAAGACTACCACTGGGCCATTTGTGGCCTCTTTTAACTCCACTATCGTTCAGCTCCATCACTGGCCTGTGACCTAACGTAAAAGAATACTGTAGATTTATGAAGCAGAAACTGAACTAAGAAGGTGCAGAAGTACCTGAGAGAGTAGACAGAGATTATAACGAAGGTGAAAAGGAGACAGACTCCCACTACACACATCACATTCACCCACATTACACCATCACCGTCAGCAGCAGGTCTAATCTCTGTCACACCAGAGAGAGAGAGAGAGAGAGAGAGAGAGAGAGAGAGGGAGAGAGAGAGAGAGTGGTTAAATTACAAAAGGTGAATTACAAAGGTGGTTAAATTACTGATGCCATGATTTCTTTTCCTTTTAGTGCAGTACCCACCTGATCAATGACAGACAACAAAATAACTCAATGAACTTAAAATAAATAAATAAATAACCCATACTGTACCTCATTAAGTAAAACGATGTAAAAGTATGAAAATACCACCTGTATTGGATCTACGTGTGAATTAGATGTGTTTAGTATGTTTGAAAATCATATTTCTAACAGGAAAACCTCACAAGTTAGTTTTATTTGAGACCTTTGACTCACATAAGTGTTTAGCAGTGGTGGCCTGTCTAAAGGGACAAGTGAGACTCACAACTACTGAACATTTGCCCCCCCCGTAAACACTGTACAACACCTTAAAGTGTCGTACAGTGTTAAAAGAAGGTGCTGTAGCAAACGGAACCGATTTAAAGGCTTTCATCCTCCGAAAAAAACACACATACAAGTATCAATTTCCTTAGTGTAACCTTAATCTTCCTTCTTATCCGCTGTTTATATAGCGGCCCATCCTCTGTTTATACAGCGGCATTTCTCTTGTTATAATAAATTAGTTTTATTTGTCTTCATTTATGGGTTTGTGTTGGCTCACTTTCTATATTCATATTCCTTTCATTAATGTCAATTAAACGCCTGGGTTTCACAAACCTTTCCTAATTATATTCTTAGTCCCTTAGTCCCACATACAGCCTAATTAGTGGGCCGGGTCAGTACAATCATAGCATAATTACCTATAAATAACAATAAGTCCATGTTTTTCCCTTTGTTTTTTGTGCAAAGAAGTATACATACATTAGGAAAATCTTGATATTTAATGTATAAAGGATATTTAAATATCCTTTTACAAAACAACCTCAGATTTCTTTCGACAAATGTGCAATTTGCTTGTGATTATCATTTACACGTGTGCATTACAACTGGTCACAGTGTAACAACAAACAGCAGAAGGCGCATTGCTACCATCTGCTCTTCGGTCCAAGTTCCAGGGTTGTGCTTTGACTAAAACAGTGCTCCCCTAGTGGAACATTTAGGAATAGCATTTTATAAAAAATTTCTAGTTTATGTTTTTATGCATTTTTTCCACTTTCAAAATTCATCCTGCGGGCCGGATTGAACTCCTTAGAGGGTCGGTTTTGGCCTGCGGGCCATACGTCTGACACCCCTGCTCTACACGGTCAACCATGGTTAATGATATGACCTCAAATACAGTCAAAGGTACATCTAACTCCACTTAAAATTAACTAAAAAAAAAGTTGAAATATCTTGAATAGTCAAGTTTATCTACTATTTCTGATAATAAAATGAAATCTAAGATTATTAAGCTTATGTTTAGACATATTTTACGATGCTTAAGTCTCTTGTTCTGTTGGCAGATAACGTAGCGCCTTTCTAGAAATAAACACTTAATATTTGCAAAATGGTCTACCAATAGACAGAGACCATTTCAATTTCAAATGAGTAAAAAATAAATAAATAATAATAATAATAATAATAATAAAAAGAAAACGTCTAGAAATAGGTTTCATAATATTATATTTGGCTTCTTATAATCTTTTAATATTAAATCATGGATCATGTTGATTATATTCAAGATATTTAACTTGCTAAAATGTCATGTTTTGTAGTGTAGAATGTATACTGTAGATGGCGATCTTCTACAATCTCTGACAGTATGTTGCATTATATCCCCGTTTCACGAAAAATACTAGAAATAGCAATGCTTATGGTGCCTTAATTTAAGACAGTCACTTATTTTTATTATGCTGTTTGAAGAAATTGTGTCTTATTGTAAGCTTTATTTTTTGTTTATTTGTTGCTAATTATTAATATTAGATTAAGGGTTAAATTCTTAAAGTCAGCTACTAATACGTACTAATTTTAAGTAAGTTTATCTTGAATAACTGAGTTTTCATTGCTTGTAATAAGCACAGCATACATACTCACCTACTTCATCTTCCAACCCCCCAGAACCTTCAGGAAATATCCACATTGTTCCCTAAGACAGTATGCAAATAAGACCGCTCTTAAGTGACAGGGCATGTATATACGGTCCTCAACAATTAATCTTAACATAATTTGCTGGATACAAATAGCTGTAATGAAGCAAACTTTTTTCTGTTTAAATAGTCAACACAATTATTAGTACACATTTAAAACTTAATGCATTCTGCCTTTCAAACAAAGTAACATGGACTACTTTACTATAATAACTGATGAAGTTTATCCATTAGGAGTTCACATTGTGTATTTGAAAGATTAATACCCCCTCAGGATTACCCCTCTGCACGTCCATACTTATATATATATATATATATTATATACACATGCGCACACAGTACCATGGTGGTGCAGCAAGTAGTGTTTCTGCCTCACAACACCAGGGTTCCCATTTCAAGGGCTGTGCGGAATTTCTGAGCATGTTTTCCCCAAGTCTGTGTGGGTTTCCTCTGGGTTCTCCAACTTCCTACCACCTCCAAAACATGCCTGTAGGAGGACTGGCTATTCTAAATTGTTCCTATGAGTGATTAAGTAAATAAAGCTGCAATCTAAATGATACAACCCCCATTGCAAATCAGGTTTATTGTCACAATTTACAGACTTTCAGCTGTTTTCAATGAACAAATCAAACAAAAGCAATTGAAATAGGTGCGAATGCTTCAAGTTTCCCCAAATTCAACTGAAAATGCAGCTTATAATGACTTTTCCAGTCTCAAAATGATTAAACCCCTTTATGGCAAGCATCTTTAGTACTTAGTAGAGCACCCTTTTGCTGTCATGACCTGCAAATGAGATGCAGAGTTTCTGGCAGTGTTCCTGAGGAAGCTTGGGCCATTCCTCATGAGCCTCCAGTTCAGTAATATTCTTGGCCTTCTGCCTTCTTCAAATCCCACCAGAGATTTTCTATGAGGTTCAAGTCGGCTGACTGCGATGGCCCTGTAGAATCTTCCGGGACGACTTCTGCAACCAAGCCTTGGTGGAATTTGAGGTATGCTTGGGATCATTGTCCTGTTAGAAGGTTCAATGACGCTAAAGCTTCAGCTTCCTCACTGACGGCATGACGTTTTCTCCTAGGATATCCTGATACTTAAATGAATCCATCTTGCCTTCCACACACTGCAGGTTTCCAGTGCCAGAGGATGTACAGTCCATCCGGAAAGTATTCACAGCCCTTCACAAGAGTTCAATCTTTCTTTCATCACACAAGAGAATTTTGTTTCTCATGGCCCGAGTCTCCTTCAGGTGCCTTTTGGCAAACTCCACACGGGCTGTCACTGAGGAATGGCTTCCGTCTGGCCACTCTACCATACAGGCCTGATTGGTGGAGTGCTGCAAAGATGGTTGTTCTTTTGGAAGGTTCTCCTCTCTCCAGAGAGACGTGCTGGAGCTGAAGTGACCATCGGGTTATTGGTCACCTCCCTGATTAAGGCCCTTCTCCCCGATCGCTCAATTTGGCCGGGCGGCCAGCTCTAGGAAAACTCCTGCTGGTTCCAAAATTCTCCCGTTTAGGGATGATGGCGGCCACCTTGCTCATTGGGACCTTCAGTGTTGGTTTTTCACAACTTGCCTTCTCAGAAATCTGCTTGCAGCCATGATAGCTTCCTTTTTCTGCCCCGTCCAGGTATTTAATGCATTTTCTGCCTCTAGCCAGTTCAGGTATTTCATATGTTCCAGCTCAAGCACCCCTGGTACAACTAATGAAGCCCTTGATTAGTTACATAAGATGTGCTTGAGACAGCACATATTTTGCATATTTGTGTGGGATTCTATTCAGGGGGTGGAATAATTTTGAAACTGGAGAAAGTTTCAGTTGAATTCGGGGGAAACCACTTGAAGCATTCGTTGTGTTGACCTATCTCAACTGCTTTTGTTTGATTTATTCATGGGAAACAACTGAAAGTCTTTGATTGCAACTGTATTTGTCTGGTGTTGCAATTAAGGTTTAGAGGAAATGCTAAAACTGGGTCATGATAATGCACACATCAGAATATAGCGCTCACTGTTCTCAAAACTAATAAGACACTACACCTTCATGCTAACATTTTATCTGGAAACCTTTTCAGGAGCTTCTAATACTATTAAAACTCAAATGTAACATGAAACCACTCAGTTCTTCATAGAAGCTAAAGATTGTGACATGATCACTACCATTTATGTTTTAGAAAAGACTATTGACATTTTTTGACAATAGCTTGTTGGAGGCATTGATGACAAATCCTCTACAACTGTGATCCTTAGGGATTTTATTTTAATCCCCTGTGTGTGCGCACACATGTGCACACGTGTGTGTGTGTGTGTGTGTGTGTGTGTGTAGAGGTCGAACTTACCAGACTGGTATTAATGTCAGGGGCAACAGTGGTTTCAGGAGCTATAAAGACACACACACACACACTTTTATGTTATAATCTGGGTTTGTTTTGTTCGTGAATTTGTGTCTTATGTCCCCATTTTGATTGCTACATGTAATAATATTGTTATCTTTTCTTTTTCCAATCTTCAACGGTCAAGTTTCAGTGAGTCTGTGCCCATGATAGCCTCAGATTCTTGTTCTTGGCTGACAGGAGTGGAACCTGATGTGGTCTTCTGCTGGCGAATCCCATCCACCTCAAGGTTCGATTTTTTTGTGCATGCGGAGATACTTTTCCGCTCACCATGGTTCTAATTGAGTGATTATTTGAGTTATTACATCATTCCTGTCTGCTTAAAACAGTCTGGCCGTTCTCTTCTGATATCTCTCATCAACAAGGCGTTTCGGCATGCAGACCCTCCGCTCATATGATATTATTTTGTTTTGTATTTAGCACCATTCTGTGTAAGGTCTGTGTGGAATTTATGTGCATGTTCTTCAAGTGGAAACCCCCCCACCACCCACACAACGCACTTACACCTCTACTCTGTGCACTTTGCTTCCTCTGGTATTCAATGAATGGATCTTGTATAGTAGCACTACTTGTATTGTTCCCTGCTTGATATATCGCTTTGCTTATTTGTAAGTCGCTTTGGATAAAAGCGTCTGCCAAGTGGATAAATGTAAATGTAAATGGATCTACTGGTTTCCTCTGGGTTATCTGGTTTCCTCCCACCTCCCAGAAACATGTCAGTAGGTGGACTGACCATTATAAATTGCTCCTGTGTGTGAATAAATTCAAATGTATGTCTTTTTGCTGCCCAGTGACGGACTGCTTTAGATTGATTAAGGTTTAGAGTGGTATTCATGAGCATTCAGAAGGCATTAGAATAGGCATGACAACTATTTCCATGTTCCCATCCCCTCACAACACAGGTTCTTTTCAGCCTCTCTCTAGCACCTTGGGTGTTTTTAGATGTTTGAACGTAGCCCTGTCTCCTCCAATGGGATACTGCTGTATTTCGATGACTGACTTATATGCATCCCTATTCAAGGCACAGGCCGACCACACTCATTGCTCATATTATGACTCTCTGTCTCATGATATCAAAGGGTTTCCTAACACCAAAACAGACAACACAACTCTCGGATGATTGTGGTTCTCCCTGTATAATGCACTGGCTCTGTCATATATACTGTACGGCTTTCACTGAGTCTTACCACAGAACTGCACAAAATTCAACAACCAAGCCACAACTAGGCGGCTTCTCCAAGTTGTACAAGGTTAACAATGCCCATACCGGTAGCATAAGCTGCTTCCTCATGACATCGTTACATGCATTATTCAGGTTATATAGAAGGGTTGAACAAGAAA
This sequence comes from Ameiurus melas, assembly GCA_012411365.1. NCBI lineage: Eukaryota > Metazoa > Chordata > Actinopteri > Siluriformes > Ictaluridae > Ameiurus > Ameiurus melas. The sequence continues at coordinate 35,623,462 of CM022757.1, forward strand.
GCTGGTAACGTATACATCCAGTATACGGATTTGTATCATTGAATCATTGTGTGTAATGTTCATTCTGTTTATTCTACACGATTATCTTGAACGTCCTTGAAGTTAAAGGAGTCACAATTCTGGAGTTGCATGTGGCGTGTGTGTGCACCGTAATTACCCGTCCATGTGTAGTTATACACAGATCTGGTCCAGTCACTCCACTGTCCGTCATACTCATCTTTTGCACGAATCTGAACCTCGTACCGAACATGTGACAGAGCGTCTGAAATCAACCAGAAGAGCTCTGCATCCTCTATGTCCACCTGCTGATACTACACACACACACACACACACACAGTAAGCATACTGGTTCATTCAGACTGTGATTTAAGGTCATATACTGTACATGCGGAAACCTCAATGTCTCATAAAATGTTTTTTGATGTTAAGATATATTTTTCCCACAAGACTTGACAGAATATGAGAAAAACACACACACACACACGCACGTACACAACGCATACACGTCTCTCTACCTCTTTGGAATGCTCAGGACGATATCTCAGTTGGTAACAAAGGCGGTAGTAATAGCTCTGCCTCCAGGTGGCAGGTAAAGACCAGGAGACTTTCAGCGTGTGAGGCTCACCCTTGACTGACTTTACTACAACTCGAGCTGGAGGATCTGGCTTTACTAGGAGAAAGAGAGCATACAATACAATATCAAATACACAATAACATTATAATCATATCTAGAGTATGTATAAAAAAATATTTTGGAGAAAAAAAATAAATAAATGCATATACACTCACTGATGTTTTGAGGAATGTAGTTGTATGGAGAACTAGTGGCATTGCCTGCTGTATTAGTCACACACAGTTTAGCTGTATAGGATCTTCTGTCAATCCCTTCACTAGGTAACGCACACCAGCAGCGGGAGTGCATAACAGAGTACGAACAATTCACACGGGAAATCTTCTCCAATCTGAAAAGAGCGAGAAACAAACGGTTGTAAGTCTTCAAGAATGGCCAGAGGCCTATAAGATGATGTATTAATGGTGAGAGAGGGCTTTGGACTCTTCACTAACGGAGTGTTGGGATTTAGATCTAAACAGTAGTTCTTATCGCCAGTCTTGGGAACTGACTTCCCCCACAGTTTCCTGTACTCAATGCACCTGAACTTGTTAAGCCCACCGTGAGTTAAGATTAGATTACTACGCTGTGTAGCACAATGAACCTTAGCAGGCCAATAATATCGTCAATTCTGTTTAAGGGTGCGTTTATAAGAAGACCGTGCCACGTAGCAACTGCTGGCATACACAGATACACAGGTTTTGACCTGGCGACTATGGTGAATTTTATTATGATGTGTATTATATTAATAGAAGAACATTTCAAATCAATGATTAATCATAATATTTTTGATGGCAGGCCTAAAGGTTCCCTGCCTGTACACATCTTTATTTTAACAATGACCACACCTTAAAAATGTGTTCATGTGCACCTGACCATTAAGTCCTGAAACCTTATCTTTCTTTTTCTTAGTGCTTAAGAGATTTCACATGCAAATGAAGGCCTTATCCTCATCTTACTCAACCGACACCTTCTTCCAAACACGTTTTCCATGGCAGAGCGTAAAATTCTACAGTAATGATCAGAAGGTTGTGAGCCCTCAAGTCAAGCAGTAGGGATTGAATTGGGTCCTGTATCAGTCGTGTGTGCTTCTTGATAAAAAGCCAAATGAATACATGTAAATGTAAATCCATTAAAAAAAACAAAACTATTTGTCCCTGTTGTCTCCTAGTTTTGATTTCTTATTCACCAGATACTGTAACGGTCTAATACAATAAGTCTAATGAACCTGTACATCAGTGAGACAAAGCAACAACTAATAATTAGATGTCTCATGATATGACGGATAATCACTGAGAAGAATTTAGGGGTTCAAAATAGAAAGAATGGAGGATCATGTCCATCTGAACAAAAGCATTCCTGAACACACACTCACAGACAGACAGACAGACAGACCGACAGGCAGACATACACACCCCCTTACCCTTTCCTGAGGAACATGTAACACTGAGGCTGTGGGATGATGGGCTGTGTAGATATCCACTCACATCGGATTTTGCTGATGTGGGATTTCTTGTAGCATGACAAGGTCGGTTTCTCTGGAGGGACTATTGGAGATATAAGAGAGTTTGGGTGGTGTATTTACACCAGAATGACACCAGAGGATTTATGCATCATTTGTCATCAATATGTCACTGTGTGTGTGTGTGTGTACATATGTTTCCTTACTGCCAACGCTGATTTTAACCGATGAAACCAGTCTGCCTTTTCTATAGCAGCTGTAGTTCCCTGAGTCGGTCAACCGAAGCGCAGGAAGTCTCAAAACCCCACCATTTTCCACACGCTCTCGCATGAGCTGACCATTCCAGGTCCACCGTGCCTGCCTCTTAATGGACCCGGTCACTCTCAATCCCTCCACCTTCTCATCATAGTCCTCATCGTCTTCATATTCTATGCTGCTGCTCCTCTCAGTGCTCAAACCCATTTCCAGGGTTATGCTAAAAGCCCCTCCTTCTTCTGAAACTCTGTCCACACTGTTGGATTTAGTGGATTGATTGGCAGCCTGCAAACCTTGCCGACTTCCCATTTGCACCTTGGCTGAGCTCATAGCCATGTTAGCAGTGGTTACAGATTCACTGACTTTAGCAAATACTCCAGTTGCAGTTTGAAGTTTGTGTTTTCCATCGGTGGCAAAGTTCTCAGTTTGTGGATTGTGTATTCCAATAGTACCAGGACTCTCACCTCTTCTCCCGAGTCTCTCTTTGTGTTTTGTACCCATTACTAATGGGACGCTATCCACAGTGACATCGCCCGTGCATCCCAGGATGACCTCTGACCCCACGTTCAAGTTCAGCACACCAGGATAGGATTCTAGGGGAATATGAACATCAAATTTTGATATCATTATGTGTACTGTTATAGAAAAACATATCTGATACCTTGCAATAAGGTACCATTTATTCACAAGACCATCAGACTTTTTAATAATTGTTATTGATTTACTTTTCTAATCTTTTTTTTTTTTTAAATCGCTTTTTCACATTGTTGCTACAGTTGTGTGATAGTTGTGTTAATTTCATGCATGCCTCTTCTACTGTGCTGCTGATGAAAAATATTCATTGATTAATCCATTCATTCATCTCCGATAACCGCATAAACCTGAGGTGGGAATACACCCTGGAATAGTCCATCGCAGGGTCCCATACAGTCCTTCTTGACATCGTGAAACCTTTCTTTTACATTTTAATGATCAGTTTGTAAGCAGGAGATGAGCCGTTATTAGGGGTATTACAATAGCCCCTGTACTTGTTCCCCAGTTTCCTGAATTTGCATGTACAGCGGTTGACTGATTTGTACAGATAAACTGCTAAATTGCACAACAAAGCACCACAGTCTCAGTTCCGTCTTCTGAATGTTACTCTGACTCGTCTCCATTTGATCCTTCTATCTCACTTTCAAATGCTCTCTCCTGCTTTCCTTGGACTTGCTATTGCTTAAATAAAAATAAAATAAAAGTGACTTTAAAACTAAGAGTATTGAAGTCTTCTCGTAGGTATTTAATAGTGATTTTTCCATATTCATCAGATAATTCGGAAAACACAGAAATCTGTATAGTACACCGTTTTTTCCGCTGACTTTTAGACTGAATGATGAGCAGCTAGAAGTAACAGCATCGGGGAAATCCCTAGATGCAAAATAAGTGAAACCTGGACTTTTGAGAACAAAAATAATCTGTGTAAATATGACCTACAGCATGATCAGATTTCCAGAAATCCTAAAAGTAGATAAAGAGAACCCAATGAAACAAACAAGACAAAAGTATTATACTTGGTTATTTATTTTTTGAGGAAAATTATCCAATATTACATATCTGTGAGTGGCAAAAGTATGTGAACCTCTGCTTTTAGTATCTAGTGTGACCCCCTCGTGCAGCAATAACCACAACTAAACCTTTGCGGTAACTGTTGATCAGTCCTGAACATCGGCTTGGAGGAATTGTAGCCCGCTCCTCAGTACAGAACAGATTCAACTCTGGGATGTTGGTGGGTTTCCTCACATGAACTGATCGCTTCAGGTCCTTCCACAACATTTCTATTGGATTAACGTCAGGCCATTCCAAAACATTAACTTTATTCTTCTTTAACCGTTCTTTGGTAGAACAACTTGTGTGTTTAGGGTCGTTGTCTTGTTGCATGACCCACTTTCTCTAAAGATTCAGATCATGGACAGATGTCCTGACATTTTCCTTTAGAATTCACTGGTATATATAATTGAGAATCCATTGTTCCATCAATGATGGCAAGCAGTCCAGGTCCAGATGCAGCAAAACAGGCCCCAACCATGATACTACCACCACCACGTTTCACAGATGGAATAAGGTTCTTATGCTGGAACGCAATGTTTTCTCCACACATAACACTTCTCATTTAAACCACAAGTTCTATTTTGGTCTCATCTGTCCATAAAACATTTTTATTTGAACCTTCTGGCTTGTCCATGTGATCTTTAGCAAACTGCAGAAGGGCAGCAATGTTCTTTTTGGAAAGCAGCGACTTTCTCCTTGCAACCCTGCCACGCACACCACTGTTGTTCAGTGTTCTCCTGATGATGGACTCATGAACATTAACATTAGACAACATGAGTGAGGCCGTTAGTTGCTTAGAAGTTACCCTGGGTTCCTTTATGAACTCGTGGACTTACACGTCTTGCTCTTGGAGTGATACTTGTTGGTCTCCACTCCTAGGGACGGTAACAATGGACTTGAATTGCCTCTATTTGTACAAAATCTGTCTGACTGTGGCTTGGTGGAGTCCAAACACTTTAGAGACGGTTTTGTAATCTTTTCCAGCCTAATGAGCATCAACAACTCTTTTTCTGAGGTCCTCAGAAATCTCCTTTGTTCGTGCCATGATACACTTCCACAAACTTGTGTTGTGAAGATCAGACTTTGATAGATCCCTGTCCTTTAAATAAAAGAGGACACTCACTCACACCTGACTGTCATCCCATTGATTGAAAACACCGGACTCTAATTTCACCTTCAAATTAACCTGCTAATCCAAGAGGTTCACATACTTTTACCACTCACAGATATGTAATATTGGATCATTTCCGTCAATAATTAAATGACCAAGTATAATATTTTTGTCTCGTTTGTTTAATTGGGCTCACTTTATCTACTTTTAGGACTTAAAAGTGTAAAAATCTGATGAGGTTTGAGGTCGTATTTATGCAGATGTACAGAACTCAAACTTTCAAGCACCTTAATCATTTTATTATTACAGCTACAGTTGGTGAGACAGATTATAGACAGATTAGCAGTCACGCACTATTTCCGCACATTATGCCGATTTTAGAAAAGGCAGTTGACATGGAATTATCTCGAACGTATTTAAATGAATTATCTGAAACAGTCGCAGCTGAAATGAAGGCTATCGTTCCTTTACCTTTCCGAGGACATGCAGGACTGTCCTGACCACAATGCACTTTGGCCGCACACAGCGCAAGTAGAGTGAGTGCAATCAGGACGCTCATGGCTCAGTAGTTCACCAAATAATTGCAGTTGACGAGGATCACAAACAGGAACAAGAGAAACATCATGAGAAAACATAAAGGATAGATCATTAAATGATAGATCACCTCATTATCCTTTACATAACAATGTTTGGTTTTGGTCCAAACTGTTTAAAATCCAGCCCAGTCTGTCAAGATTAAACCACTTCTTAAAAACAGCGTTCGGCAGATGGGCGGTCGTTTTCCCCTGAAGTTCCTCCCCTCCTCTCCTCCATCTCTCTCACTAACGGTGTGTTTCAAAAATTGCAAAACAGTGAAGCAGTTTCACCCCTCTTAAGCACAGAAATGAGACAAATAGGCTGTTCAGACACAGGAAACAGGATGGGAAGGCTGATATGATATTGAAATTAACTCAGAATATGTTGCAAACCTTTAAAATGCTTTCACAGTTCACAGAACATGATCTAAAAAATTTTTTTTTTAAATCTTCATCGTTAAAGATGAAATATATAACAATATAAATATTCAGCTGGACCTTCTTTTTACTGAGGAGTATTGACAAACTGTCAGTGTGACATATGCTAGACACAAAAACACAGTCCATTTTTAAATACTATTTAAATTTATTCGTCCATCCCCCCCCCCGCCGCCATTACATCAGACTCCACACCCTTATGATGTAAGGGCTAGATGATAGTTTAATACTCTACAGATGCTGGTTCACAAAGTAACACAATGGCTTGTCTCTTATTGCAATAAACAAATTATTTAACAGTAGTTCAACATCACGACATTTCAACTTTCATAGCAAATCAGTTTCACTTGAAGGAGGAATGAAGCTTAGACTTATCCCAAACTCAATGAAACAGGTAATGTTGTGTGGTTATGCCATACAGTACATACAGCCGTGTATTCACCCGTGCACCCAACTCGTCCTAGTACATGTATCTAAGGCCACTTTTAGATAGACACTGTTACTGGTCCAGTAGACATGAGGTGAGATCCATTGATTTCTATGTGTGACTTTCTTTCACAGTTCATTCCTGTCGAATCCAACAGAGCAGATTGATGGCTCCAGGTAAATGACTCCAGTAGTCCAGCTCAGAGTCTTTGAACACCAATGTGGTGTGATAAATGCGAGAAGTGAGAGTCTTGAGCGAGAGTCTTATTCCATTTGAGTTCACCTTGCGTTCTCATGGAGAACTGTAGTATTCACACGAACACAAAAAGTGCTTCACACCTCGGTCCATTGTCTTTACTTGAGCTGCAACTGGACGATAGGCTTTATGCATTCTGTTATCCACAGAATCCTCCAGTGGTCCATGTATAAGTTCCTAAGCATATGACAGTATATAATTCATACCGTGATAGATTACAGCACAGTAATTGTGACTAGTTTAAAATATCGCTGGTATCTTGTATAACGCTGGCCATCTCCGTCATGGCTCACAACAAACAAATAAGTAATTAGACATCAAATATATTTCGGTGTTGAATGTTTCATTTCCCCTCCTTTTCCTAACACTCTTTTTGGCAAAGCATAATTTCCATGATATACAATCACCATCCACATTATTCGGAACACCTGTACACCTACTCATCCATTCAATTATTCAATCAGCCAATCATGTGGCAGCAGGGCAATGCATGTACAGGTTCAAGACTTTCAGTAAATATTTACGTCACACATTACACACAACAGTCTCTGGAGTTTGCCCAGAGTGGTGCTGTTGTATCCCATTCGTCAACATGGCAAAACGAGTCACTGTAGACGTGCGCTAACATCCACAGCATGGCCAACATCGTTCAGATCACATTTCTCCCCCATTCTGGTGTTTAATCATTTAATCATGAACATTAACTCAAGCACTGACCAGTACCTGCATAAGTTTGTGCACTCCACTGCTGCCACGCCATTGGCTGATAATTGCAAAAATAAGCAGGCGGATAAAGGTTCCTATTAAAACTGGACAGTAAGTGTATATTGTGTTACACAAAAACGTTTTCACAAGTTGCCATGCTCAAGTACTGTAGGTGGCAGTTATCTGTGAAAAACACAGTCCCAAAAGAAAGGTATTGCCAGGTACCAAAATAACTTAATCACAGTAATCTCAAGTCCTTAAAAGACAACGAGGAATATATATTATATATATATATATATATATATAACAGAAAAGGATGTGAGAAAAGAGGACTAAGGAAGTATAGAAATTCTACATTATGTTTTTGTTATCATACATAACCTCTATGCAATGAAGAAAAAAAAAAAAAGAACATTTCCAAATTAGGATCAATAATATCCAAGATAGTTTTAGTGCAACTGTCTATGTCTACACCACTAGACAATGCAATTTTCATACAGATGATTTAGCGATCATTGCATTGTCTAGAAGTATTGTCTAATATTCAATCAAGGCAACTAACCAGCATATAACACAATTCCATTTACCTCAGACATGGCAACGTCTAAATCAGGTAACCGCTCACGTTACCATTTCACTGCTAGATATTTGCTAGAAAGATGTAAGGAAATAGATATAACCCTCAGCTATAGTAAAGGCTGAGTAAAGCCATATAGTATTTCGATGCAGGTCAAATACTTGATGTCTTGTCGTTTCTGACGTCTCATCTGCTTTAAAACTGAAACCAGACTTTCAAATACTCAACCACAGTGAATGATGTGTAAGAGCAATTCCCGTTACGTTATAATTATCTGAACCTGGGACTGTAAACCTGCACAATGACATCTCAGTTCTATTTTCGCTCAAATTAAAAGGTTGTGCAGAGAAATGTACACCCAGCGCGACGGAGACATAGTATGGTATGGAGAAGTACAGTATGTCTCTCTATTTGAAATAGTGTGTGTGTGTGTTTGTGAAGTATACCATGCTCAGTGCTTTTGCTGTATCTGCACTTATAGGTCTTTTGCTTAAGACGGTCTTCGCCAAATTACAAAAGAGTTCTTGGCATCATAGGCCTTGTTCTCGGTCAGATGTAAGATTAAGTGAAAACATTCGAGGACAAACAGAGGAGTTCACTCTCAGTATGTCTACATCTCTCACTTGCCAGTGGACGTTTCCTCGGTAAAAAGATGTTGAGAAAGACTGCTGGCTCCACTGTGCCGTGCTACTGTCCCCCACCAGCCAAACAGTGTTTCCTATAAAAGAGAGCGCAAGTAACGCTAATGAAATGTGAATAAAAGGCAGAAATGCCCACAAAGCAGATGCATCCTGATATCTGCTTCTCTTGTGAATTAAGGACGTCAGGGGGATTTTATAAGAGAATATTTCCCCTAATTAAAGCATCTGTTTTTTAAATGCAGCTATAATAGCTTCCTAAAATCCTACTGCAAGTCATAAAACCCTAGCCCACAAAAGGTGTGTGCTTGTTTATACAGTGCTTCAAGAAGACTCGGGGCGTTTTCAGACCTGTAGATCTGTGCTTTGTTCTGAATCGGGACTTAAATTGTTACAATGTTCGCATTTTCTTCTTGGCTCGGTTCGCGTTCACACGGCAGCGTTTCTAAGCGTACCAAACCGTGTTTATGCAAGTCACACGTGAGCAAATTGTCCTGTCGTTGGTCAGAGTTGGACAGAATGTCCTGGGGTTCTGCTCGTAGCGGTCATCCATCAGGATGTATTGCATCGTGGCTTTCTTTTAAGCTGTAGTTATTATAATTTATCTCATTTATTTGTTCCACAGAAGGATTACATTGGGGGCAGTGGTAGCTTAGTGGTTCAGCTGATGGGCTTTTGATTGCAAGGTCATGAGTTCAAATCTCTGCACCGCCAAGCTGCCACTGCTAGGCCCTTGAGCAAGACCCTTAGCCCTCAACTGCTCGGTTGTATAAATGAGATAACGTAAGTTGCTCTGGATAACGGTGTCTGCCAAATGCTGTAAATGTAAACGATTAAAGCCCAACTCCTCGAGATCCTCGCTAAACACCTCGTAAACGTCACTGGTTTTGAAAGTTGTTCAGAAATGCGTTCGCCAGACCAAATTTCAACGAGGCGTTTTACCTCGTCTTTGGTCTAAGTTAAACCGCAATTAATACTGCGAGTCGTTAGCAAAACGATGGTTCCCATCATGCATTGCTATACGCCACAAGCGAACCCCTCAAAAGTTTGTTTGCAATCGGGCCAAGACCACATTGTTCGGGTGTTTAGGTGCGGATCCGAGCACGATTGCAGTGTTTGCATGTCTAAACGAACCAAGAGTGAAAACGCACCAACAAAAGTTGGTTGTTTGGAACAAAAGTTCCGAAAGACTCAGGTGTGAAAAATGCCATCAGAGTCTTCTCGGAGTCTGTCCAAGCATTGGTTTAAAAACTGCATCAGGTTCACTAGAATAAAGGGAAGTGTTTAAGCGTGTTTACAATATGGGTGATGACACGCACTGTACAAGCTATACTAAAATGATATCATATACATGTACATAACATGCTTTATGTCAACAACGTATATACAGTGGCAAGGAAAAGTATGTGAACCTTTTGGAATTTCATGGTTTTCTGCATAAATTTGTCATAAAATGTGATCTGATCTTCATCTAAGTCAGGGGTATTGACAAATATGTGTCTTAAAATAATAAACACACACACAAATATTTGATCCCTCATGTCTTCATTGAGAACAACCAAAAAAAACTCATAGTGCTTGTGGAAAAAGTATGTGAACCTTTGAGTTAAAGACCTCAAAAAAGCTAATTGGAGTCAAGTTTCAGCACAACTGGAGTCTGGTTAAGAAAATAAGTTTGGAGGTGTGGACTACAGCTACTTTGACTGATAAAAACCCCTCAAACCTTTGGAGTTTGCTCTGCACAAGAAGCACACGCTTACGTGAGCCATGCCTCGCCATAAAGAGCTTTCAGAGGATCTACGATCAAGAATAGTTGATTAACATAAAGCTGGCAAGGGTCACAAAGTGATTTCAAAGACTTTAGAAATTCACCAGTCTACAGTTAGGCAAACATTCTACACATGGAGACACTTTGGGACTGTTGCTACTCTACCAAGAAGTGGGCGCCCAGTCAAAATGACACCAAGAGCACATCGAAGAGTCCTCAATGAGGTAAAGAAACAACCCCAAATGACAGCCAAAGATTTGAAGGCATCATCGGAATCTACAATACGCAAAACATTGAACAAGCAGGGAATCTACGGCAGGACACCACGAAGGAAGCCACTGCTTACTAAAAAGAACTGAAGTTTGCAAAAGAGCACATGGACACTCCACAGCGGTACGGGCAAAATATTCTGTGGACTGATGAAACTAAGATTGAACTATTTGTTAAAACCACACAGCACTACATCTGGTGTAGAAAGGGCACGGCATATCATCATGGAAACATCATCCCAACTGTAAAGTATGGTGGATGAAACGAAAAATTTTATGTTTTGTCCAAAAAAAAAAAAACAAAAAAATAAA
>CM022757.1:35639450-35681950 GCA_012411365.1 Ameiurus melas
CATACATTCCTACTATAGCCTCTATATACCGCTACACGCGCTCCCCGCTGAATGCAACAAAACTGCCAACTTCACAACTGAAAAATCATCGGCTCAACCCAAGTTTCATAACAGCATTGATGTGGCCTACTATGTGGGTTAAGCTTTATAGAGAAAGCTTTATACAGAGAGTGAGAGGCCTTTTACATTACATTTACAGCATTTGGAAGACACCCTTATCCAGACCGACTTACCTTTATCTCATTTATACAAGTGAGCAATTGAAGGTTAAAGGTCTTGACCATGGGCCCAACATGGTGAACTTCTGATCAGTAACTCAGAGCCTTTAACCACTGAGCCCCCATTGCCTTTTTAAGTTTTTTTATACACTGCCTGTAGCCACAAACCACTCACCTGGGCAGAGAAGCCGCAGAAGAAGCCGAACCAGAAGTGCACCATGGTGAAGGCAAAGTTCTTGTAAAAGAAGTAGCAGAGGAAGCGGCACATGCGCAGGTAGGACCAGCGGCCGTGTACCAGTAGTAGGCGCTGCAGGAAGCGGAACTGGGAGAAGGAGTAGTCAGACGCCAGCACTGCTTGGATGCCCTCCTGTCCGCTAATTCCCACGCCTATATGAGCCGCTGGAGAGAGAAGAAGAAGAAGAAAATGGTTGTATGGTTATTAAAAAAAATAAAAACCCACATTTTTGAGCAAATCAACTGTATTTTAGATTTTATCGCTAACTCAGGTAGCAGCTCATAGGTTCGGTGTTTTTATTTGTATGCCACTGTACTTTTACAAAATAAGCAAATCCTACTAAAAGCTACTAAAATTCCCCACTGTACCATTTTTTTTATTAATAGTCTATTAGTCTATTCCATTATTATTATTATTATTATTATTATTATTATTATTAGTATTAAACTGCGATTGTGAGTGAGTGCACAGCAGTAAAATATTGGATTCAGCCTTACAAAATGTTTAGAAATTAACTCTCTGGCCAAGCTTTCACTGGGGTTGCCAGGTCTGACCAAATTTTACACATCAACTTCTTACAAAAGTCATGAAACTAGCCCCCAAAAATTGGGCATTGGAAGTCTTTGCCCCCTAACTTACTTCATTTTTCCTTCTGAAACCTTCTTTCAAAACTGTCCCAATTTGGTGCAAAAACCATCCCGTCAACCCGGTTGGTGTGAATCTATAGGGGGCATGTATGAATGAGTGAATGAAATGAGTCTCATATCTGCAGCTATTAACTTTCCACTCGCTGTGCTTATTTATTTAGCCTTTTTTACTTTTTTTTTTTTGTCCATGTGATGTCTATCTTTTCTTCATCACTTTCCTATGATTATAACAAGCATATGCTTTTGGTACAAATTTAACCCTGTTATCTGATTTAAATTAGACTAGATCAGTCTGATATACTGATGGTGTTATGAAAAAGAATTTGCCTTTCCTGATTTCCTCTGTTTTTATACATATCTCATACTAAATTGTTTCAGAAATGAAAACAAAATCTAAGATAAAACAAAGGCAACCAGAGTAAACACAAAATACAGCTTATAAATGATAATGTTATTTAATGCAACAAAACTGTAGGATGCCTACTGCACAACTCAAAAATCACCAACTCAACCCAAGTTTCAGAACAGCATTGATGTGGTGTACTGTGTGGGTTTAGGGATATGAAACTTTTACAGAGAGAGTGAGAGGCCTTTTGAATCTTCAGATGACTTCACACTGCCTGTAGCCACAACACTCTGACCTGCGCAGAGAAGCCGCAGAAGAAGCCAAACCAGTGCACCATGGTAAATGCAAAGCTCTTGTAAAAGAAGTAGCAGATTAAGATTTGCAAAATACAGTTTTTAAATGATAATGTTATTTACTGAAGCAAAAACGTTTTCCAATACCAACTGGGCCTGTGCGAAAATGTATTTACCCCCATAGTTACTAATTCCCCAAATCTATGAAACTGCATTCATAATGGGGTTCAGTTGGACTAAACGCAACCAGACCTGATTACTTCAAACCCTGTTCAATCAAATCAATAGAAGGGTTACAAAGTTATTTCAAAGGCTCTGGGACTCCAAAGAACCACAGTGAGAGCCATTATCTCCAAATGTAAAAAACTCGGCACAGTAGTGAACCTTCGCAGAAGTGCCCGACCTTCCAAAATTATCAGAAAGACACTGGGCAAAAATGCCATCCATGGAAGAGTGGTGAGGTGAAAACCATTGAGAACCCAGAAGAACATTAAGGCTTGTCTGAATTTTGTCAAATCAACCCCTTGATGATCCTCAAAACTACTGGGAGAACGTTCTGAGAACTGTTTGGAAGACAGGGGTCCCGTTACATCTGGCGTAAACCAAACACTGAATCCCACAAAAAGAACATCATAGCTACAGTCAAGCCTGGTGGTGGTAGTGTGATGGTGTCGGGATGCTTTGCTGCTTCTGGGCTTGGGCAACTTGCAATAATTGAGAGAAACATGAATTCTGCTCTCTACCAAAAAATCCTAAAGGAGAATGTCCGGTCTTCAGTCCGTAAATTGAAGACTGGATTATACAGTAAGACAATGATCCAACGCATAGGAGCAAGTCCTAGAAGTAAGTGAAAGACTGATCTCCAGTTATTGGAAGCGTTTGGTTGCAGTTATTGCTGCTAAAGGTGGCACATCAGATTTTAAGTTTAAGGGGGGCAAAAAGTTTTCACATTGGTGATAGGTGTAAGTTAAAGATTTTTGCTTCAGTAAAAAAAAAAAAAATACAAATACAAACTGCATTGTGTGTTTACTCAGGTTGCTTTTGTTTTATGTTGTAATTCACTTGAAGATCTCAAAGAATTTAATAAGAAATCAGGATGCGGGCAAATACTTTTTCACAGCACTGTAGCTAAAGTCGTTTCCCTTTTCAAGAAATTCATGTTCCATGATCCCTGTACGTTCAGAATTCAGTTTCACATTACAAAAAAAAAAAGGAGGCCTGTTAAAGAGTATTCTTCCCAACCCCGGGCACAATCACGATAACTAGAAATCAGGACATTCAAATTCTGCATCACACATCATGCCATGTTCTCAGTCTAGTTCATCAGCTTTCTTTCAATTATATCTTCCACGATGTTTGTGTTGTTTTCGAATTGCTCTTGCTCATGCATTTACACTTGGCCTTACAGCCACCTTAGACCTTGGGACATCTCTAAAGGAAAAAACAAGTGGGTGAGACAGTGAAAGGGGAAATATGTTGAGAAAAAAAGTGTTACAAGATGACGTACAAGAGATTTGGTCATATACGCCACTGCTTTCAACACCCTTGGTCCCCCCCCCCCCAGTGACACCAGCTGTAACATGATAGAGTTTAGAGGCAGTCTATATATCGTCTACAAACATACACAGTAGCAGAACATGGGAACACGAATACACACACACACACACACACACACACACACACACACGCGCACAAGTCCACAAACCTGACCAGTATCCTCAAAAACATTAACCTCCCCTGCCATAACCTACTTACTATAATTGTTATTTATCATTCACTCACTTTCAGCAATCGTTATATCCTTATCAGGGTTCTGGTGGATCACACCATGCGCAAGCACATTCACACACCAAGTCACACTTTCTGCCCATTTATCTTAACCAATCCACCTATTACCATGTTTTTGGGAGTACGAGGAAACTTTAAAGCTTACTTTCATGGGGGGAAAAAATTCTATTATAGATATTTTCGTGTTGTTACATATACAGTGGATATAAAAAGTCTAAACGCTCCTGTTAAAATGGCAGGTTTTTGTGAAATCAAGATAAATCATGTCAGATCTTTTTTTCCAGCTTTAATGCTGAATTAAAAATTGAATATTTTTTTTTTTTAGGTTGCACAAATGTGTACACACCTTAAACGAATACGTTATTAAAGGACCTTTTGCTTGTTATACAGCACACGGTCTTTTTGAGTAGGGGGTCTACCAACACACACACACACACACACACACACGGTTGTTTTTCCTGGCCGAGTTTCCTAGTCCAAGAGGAATTTGGAATGCGGACCAGTAAATATGGTCTTTAGGGGGAGTATTAGAATTTCCATACACTTAGACTAACAATAAAACGTCTGAATTAGAACAGCAAGTCCATAAAAACCTGGGCAGGCAGCATCTTCCTGATAACAAAAACCCGGTGAACTGTGATGCAGGGGTCAGCACTACTGGTCGTACTTAACAATGCAGGTCAGTTTTATTTACATCGGTGAGCATTCGCATTTAGTGGAAAGGGAAATGCTGAAGCAAGGTGGAGAGCTGGAAATCTCCAGCTCCCTAAACAAAGGGCCAGCTTCCAGAATTTGAATCAGATTGTTCAAGAGATAAGAATTCCCTTTGAACTGCTCTCTCGTACCTGCTCTAATCCGCGTACAGCTAGCAGAAAGAGAGAAAACTGGGGAGGGGAAATGGCCACATGGCATTATTTTAAGGCCTATGTTGCACATTGACTAGACGCAAGTTCTCGGGGTCAACTATGGAAGACTTTGTTTTCAAAACTGTTTAAAAAGAAAGAGAAAGGGGGAAGAAAGGTTAATTCACTTCCTGTGTTGAGAAAGGATGGAGTTATGTGAAATGATGACTTTTCCTGGCAGTGGGTGAACATTTCAATAAACATGCCTCTAAAAATATGACTGCTCGATCTTCATGCAGGCCTAGAATCATGTCCAATTTCTTAGAACCTGGTTTTGTGAATGTACACAATTAATATGACCCTAGTTCTCTCACTCTCAATCTCTCACTATCTTCAAAAAACAGCTAAAGACCCACCTCTTCCGTGAACACTTAACCAACTCCTAGAGAAAAAAAAAACAAAAAACCCCACACACAACGCACTTACACCTCTACTCTGTACACTTTGCTTCCTCTGGTATTCAATGAATGGATCTTGTATAGTAGCACTACTTGTATTGTTCCCTGCTTGATATATCGCTTTGCTTATTTGTAAGTCGCTTTGGATAAAAGCGTCTGCCAAGTGAATAAATGTAAATGTAATTACACTACTTTACCCAAGCTTGCTCTTTACGCTGCACTTCATTGTTTCAAGGCAGAATACTGAACTGAACTGAGCTCCCCCTTTGGAATCTTACCTGTTCTCTGAATGTGTGTAGATTTCCCACTATTTTCTGTTAAAATAAAAAAGCTCACACTTTCTCAGTACCAATAAATATTTATACATATATATATATATATATATATATATATATATATATATATATATATATATATATATATATATATATATTATACACACACACACACTGCACCTGGAAAGTATTCACAGCACTTCACTTTTTCCACATTTTGTTATGTTACAGCCTTATTCCAAAATGGATTAAATTCATTATTTTCCTCAAAATTCTAAAAACAATATCCCATGATGACAACACGAAAGAAGTTTGTTTGAAATCTTTACAAATTTATTAAAAACAAAAAAACAAACAAAAAAAAGCACATATACCCCCCATATATATATATATATATATATATATATATATATATATATATATATATATATATATATATATATATATATATATATATATATATATATATATATATATTCACAGCCTTTGCTCAATACTTTGTTGAAGCACCTATGACACCAATTACAGCCTCAAGTCTTTTCGGGCCCAGACTTTTGAAATTGAAAATGTCTGTGCACCGATGCTCCCCATCCAACCTGATGGACCTTGAGATGTCCTGCAAAGAAGAATGGGAGAAACTGCCCAAAAATAGGTGTGCCAAGCTTGTAGCATCATTCTCAAAAAGACTTGAGGCTGTAACTGGTGTCATAGGTGCTTCAACAAAGTATTGAGCAAAGGCTGTGAATACATACATATATACATACATACATACATATATATATATATATATATATATATATATATATATATATATATATATATATATATATATATATATATATATATATATATAAATAAGTGCCATGAGTTCCATGTAATTAAGCTTTTAATAAAGAGAAGCAGGCAGACAAATCCAAACCATGAGACATTAGTGTGGTCAAAAAACCAGGCAATGGTCACGCACGGCAAGGCTAAACTAGGCAAGGTAAGAAACGAGAACGAGTAACAAGAAACTAGGTCAAGGAACATGAATCAAAACAAATGCTTGGTACGGTGATAATGCTCAGTACTAAGCGAAGTTTAAAGAGACCCGAGGGGTTCAAATGACAAAGGTAATCAGGGATGAAACACAAGACAGCTGAAAACAATGGTGACACATACGGGAAACAACCAATGACGATACAGGGGCGGAGACAGGACATAAACTATATAAAAAAAAGCACGTGTCCAAAGTAAACAAAAAAACGTGCATTCGCTAAGAGCTCGCGCATCGGGCTTACACGCTGCATGCTACATTTGTACTGCTCTCTGCCAAGTTAGTGCCTGATCCAAAGGTTATGAAAATACCAAGAAAACCTAATGCCTGCATCTACTGCCTTATTTTGTACATCACAAAAATGAGCCAAAACTTTCCAAGATGATAGTGGATGCTTAACATGACAATTTCATGTGTTCTATACCAAATCTCATTTCTCTCCAACTCACTCTTGATCATACTGACGTCATTGGCTCCATCTCCGATGGCGAGGGTGACGGCTTTCTTGTGCCGCTTTATCAGCTCAACCACCAAAGCTTTCTGTAGCGGCGTGACCCTGCAGCAGATCACTGCCTTACATGCACATGCTGTCTCCAAGAATTCTTGCTCCATGTCTGACTCCAGTGCATGAGCCTGCCACAAAGACAAAAATGAAACACGCTTTAATGATGAAAAATGCCTTTTCACAAAGCCACCAATCAGATTCCAGGACGCAACTATCACTCACCAGGCTGTGTCCACTGATAACAAGTGCGAACTCTCCACTGATAGACTCCAGCACTGAGGTAGGTTGGGACTGGGGTTGGTCAACTTTCTCCACATTAGGTGCCTGCTTAGCTGCATCTCTCTCAAATCCATTATCTAGTTCTTGAGTCTCTGCCTCCTTCCCACCATCTCTTGTGCGGGCAGACTCCATCATGCGCTCCCTTGCTTTCCTGCAGAAAAGAGAAGAAAATCAACCAAGTGGGTCATGTGAGAGCTCAGAAAATAACTAACTGACCACTTGATACTGGAGACACGGACAGAAGCTGGATGGGTTGATGAATGTGCAGCAGTATGAACAGGTAGAATGTACTATACCTGAGGTCGGCACGAACACTTTGGACAGTGTGCCCGTTAACAATGAAGATCTCCGTCATGTCCTCGGTCAACATTTTACATGAGTAGCCAATATTCACCGCTGTCTCTATAACAGATCCAAATAATGTCATATCAAAATAATACTTTGTATGTTAAAAAAAAATTATCTGAGAAGTATATTAAATCAATCACAAAGTATTCACCCCCATTAACTTTGCAACATTGTGTAGTGTTACAATCAGGAAATGAAAAAAGACCTACGAGGGACTATTTGTCATGAAGCTACATAAAACTGCCCAGATGATGTCCAAAGGACACTCAGTAAACGTGGAAAAAAGGTTCTCTAGTCTGAGCAGACCAAAAATGAAGTTTTTGACCGAATCCCAACACTGCTCATCACTCTGAGAACACCATCCTCACAGTGAAGCATGGTGCATCATGCTGCATCATGCTGTGGCAAGTTGGATAGAGCCAAATACCTTTTCAAGGCTGCAAGGGACTTTAGGCTGGGGCAGAGATTCACCTTGGAACAAGAAACCGACTCTAAGCATACTTCACGGGAGTGCTAATCGGTAAAGCTCACTCAAAGTCCCAACCTCAATTCCATTTGAGAAGATCACAAGGACTCCATCCAATCTGAGAGAGCTGGAGCAATTCTGCTAAGAACAATGGCCAAAAATATCAGAATCTAGATGTGCAAAGCTGATCGAGATATATGCCAGAAGACTTGCAGGTCTAATTGCAGCCAAATGTGATATAGACCCATTGATCTAATTCACCCCCCTGGATCAATACCACATTTGGCTGCAATTACAGCTGCAAGCAACATCAAATCCCAGTTTAGTCCATGTCAATTCCAGGTTATACATTTTCTATACACTATACAATGTGGGGAAAAAAATAATAATTGGAGTGAATACTGGTGAGTATGCTGGTACAGTAAATATGACCACCTGACCACTCGAATGTAGCTTTGGCAGTACGCTTAGAGTCAGGTTCTAGTTCCAAGGTGAATCTCTGCCTCAGCCTAAAGTCTCATGCAGAGCGGAAAAGGTATTTGGCTCTATCCACCTTGTCACAACATGATGCACCATGCTTCACTGTGAGAATGGCGTTCTCAGAGTGATGAGCAGTGTTGGGAATCGTAGCGATGTGTGCCAAGGCCAAAAATTTCCATGTATCCACATATGTAAATATATACTCTACAGGCTATTCAGTCTCTTCGAATGGACATACTGTCGTTTAGTTATTGTAGTGCATGGTTTGTTTGTGTGGACAGTTGATCATGTGGTTCTCACTCACCCTGCTTGTCTCCAGTTAACACCCACATTTTAATGTTAGCCAGTGACAAGATAGCAATGGTCTCAGCCACACCCTCCTGCAGCTTATCCTCTATAGCTGTGGCTCCCAAAAGCTACAACATATAATTTAAAACAGTACATGAGCAATGCACACACATTACATTAAAAAAAAAAAAAAACATCCCTTATGCAAGCTCTGACATGAACATCGCCCCCTATTTACTTGATTTGATTCATCTTATAAAGTGCTTAACAAGCAGTTGAATAGTTTCGGCCGCAGAAAATTCTAATCTGAACAGTAATGGATTGTTATTTCCCTAATATACCGTATTATCCAGACAATGAGCTGCTCTGGAATATTATACTCTCATCATTTTTCCTCCATACATAGCGCTGATAGAAACAAATCAATATCTATTGCTATAGTTTGAGTCTCATTCGTGCATTTTTATTTGACCAGATGCCTCGAACATTGAAGCATGTCAGAAACCTCAAATGCGATCATCTTTGATGCAGTCCCACTATAATCCCTCTTTCAGTTCGGAAAAATATATTTCTGAGGTTAGTACAACTTTATGAGGGAGAATTTAACCAGCAAAGGTTAATCCTTAAACCTTGTAGTGCTTGAGATTTAATAAAAGAATCTTTAAAACAAATAAAAAAAAAATACATTCCTAAAAGGACGTGTGCGTCCAGTGAAGAAATTTAGTGTGCAATGTGAGTAATGTGTGTCAAGATTGTGGCAGCAGTATTCTGAAGATGCTGTAGCAAGCTTTTGGTTAAAGCAGATCAGAGAGTAATCTTATCATCCAATCTACTGAACAAAGATTATATGCTGTTTTACAGTCATTATTGATGTTGCTTTTATCTCTGAGGTCACTATCAAAAATGACTCCTAGCTTTTTGACATAACTTATGGCAGACCAAGAGTCTAGATCGGGGTGCCAAACATACGCCCCATGAGTAGGAACTAACCCCATAAAGGTTCTATTTCGGCCAAGCGATCTTAAAAACTGTGTTTTAAACTTAAACCATCTTGTGAACTGCAATAGGCTTCCACAATCTTTAAAACTGCTCTCTTTCACTATACACTCAATGGCAGTATTTTACAGCTGGTGCCTACAAGAGCCCCTGAAGACCAACGCCAATCATGTTTATCCGATATAGTGCCATGTAAAAGTTTTTGCCTCTTCTTGATTTCTTCTGTTGGTTTGTTTTTTTTTAATTTGTCACACTTTAGTGTTTCAGTTCCTCAGACAAACTGTAATATACAACATAAACTACTGTATTTTGTGTCGGAGTAAACACAAGATACAGTTTTAAAGCGATCATTTCATTTATTAAAGGAAAAAAAGTTATTCCACACCAACTGGCCGGTGTCAAAAAGTAACTACCGCTTTAGTTACTCAATCAACCATTTAACAGATGTAATTGTCAGCACAGTCAAAAGATATTCTGGAAGAGATGAGGAAGAAAGTTATGTAAGGAATAACACATGACAGATCATGCTGTTGCATTGTTTTTGTACATTTTTATTTTTGTACAACAGCATGGTCTAGAGTGTGTTATTCCACTTATAACACAGTGATTTGCCAACGATTAGAATGTTGAATTTATTAAATGAACGTCACGTTGCAGTTTACAGTTAGATTTAACGTTGTGGGAAGTCCGAGAGACAATTAGTTCCTATTCTCACCGAGGTTATAGTTTCGATAAAGTCATTCTCTTTACCAGCCCGCCTTTCTCTCTCTCTCTCTCTCTCTCTCTCTCTCTCTGAACTGTGGCTATGGAAACAAAAATATATTAGAATGAGTGCATTAATATCAACCTATTGTTCATGTTACTGCCAGAACTACCCGTGCTGTTATATGAAAATAAGTCTGGGAATGGTTAATAGTCATTTCTAAGGCACTGGGACTTCAGTAAACCACAGTGAGAGACAGTATCTCTGAATGGAGAAGAAGTGGAACAGTGGTGAATCTTCCCAGAACTGGTCGGCCTACTAATATTACTTCAAGACCGCACTGATGACTCATCCTGGAAATCACAAAAGAACCCAAATAAGCAACTAAGGAACTGCAGGCCTCGCTTGCCTCAGATAAGGTCA
Organism: Ameiurus melas; assembly: GCA_012411365.1. Taxonomy (NCBI): domain Eukaryota; kingdom Metazoa; phylum Chordata; class Actinopteri; order Siluriformes; family Ictaluridae; genus Ameiurus; species Ameiurus melas. Next base: position 35,650,077 of record CM022757.1, read on the forward strand.
GCATTCATGATTCCACCATTAGAAAGAGACTGGGCAAAAATGGTATCCAGCTGAAAGATAAAAAAAAACCAAAAAACAAAACACTGCTACCCAAGAATGCCAAAAGCTCATTGGGGACCATCAAGCCTTTTGGGATGATACTGTGTGATGAGTCACGTTTTGGAAGACACTGGTCCTGTTACATTTGGCATAAAGCTACCACAGCATTCAACAATAAGTACATCATACAAACTGATAAACATGGTGGAGGTAGTGTCTCTACCAGGGAATCCTGAAGTGCAATTGGATTATGCAGCTAGACAACGATTCAAAGCACATGAATCGCTCAAAAGAAACAAAAGTAAGATTTTAGAGTGGCCCAAAATGTTGACTTGAGCCCTATTCAGATGCTGTAGCAGGAGTTTAAACAGGCAGTTCATGCTCAAAAGCCTTGCAATGTGGCTGAATTAAAACAATTCGGCAATATTTTCACAAGGATGAAATAAAAGTGTCATTTAAAAATTGTATTTTGCGCCGATTCATCAGTCAGTTGTCCAGTTACTTCTGAGCATGGAAAATGGAAGGACTCCATTAAAAAGCTTAAAGCAATATTTTTAATTAACTCCTTTTATTAAAGCTGTAAGTCTACACTTCAGTTACATCTTGCTTAATTTATTTCAAATCCAACGTGGTGGTGTACAGAGGTTACACAAAAAACGACGAAAATTGTGTAGCTGTCCAAATACTTATGGACCTACTGTGTGCTAAAAAAAAAAAAAGAAGAAGAAGAAATCAGTACACAAGAATGCCCATATACAAAGAGGAGAAAAGCCCCTTCTAACAGGCTGGAGAAAGGCTTCAAACTTTATGCTTCACCACGCATACACTACTATGTAAAGTAAGAAAAGACTTATTAACAGAAAGGAACATCGAAGCAAACATTGTATTTCATATTAGCCCACAGAGAACAACTAGCTGATCTAATATAAAAAATGCCTGCTACAGACCTTTGTATGAGCTCACTCTATGCTCAGAATATGTCTTCATTTGTTTCTGAAAGAGTTCTGTCTTAAATACCTTAGTTACCTCAATAACTCAAACAAATTAACCTATAAATAATGTCAAGCGGGACTTAATGTCTTTCTGTCTGTGGCGTGTTCTGCCCTATGGATTGAATAAAGAAACAAATATTATTGTACAAGTTTAGATAATGTTCATGGAATAAATCTGTACTGAGGGGGAATTTGTTTTATGGTTAAGGGCGTTCCTGGCCGTGAAAATTTTCGAGAAACCCTGATGAAAACAATGCTGCCGTAAATGCAAGAGCCACACTATTTCAAAATGGAAATGCGACATGACACTAAATGCAAGGAGCACGTTGAATTGAAGCTGACATTTTGTAACCGTGTCTCTTTCCAAATAACCAAATGTAGGGCTTTACTGTAATGGGACGAATACTTACAGTATCTCACAAAAGTGAGTACACCCCTCACATTTGTGTAAATATGTGATGATAACTTTTCATGTGACAACACTGAAGAAATGACACTTTGCTACAATGTAAAGTAGTGAGTGTACAGCTTGTGTAACAGTGTCAATTTGCTGTCCCCTCAAATTAACTCAACACACAGCCATTAATGTCTAAACTGCTGGCAACAAAAGTGAGTACACCCCTAAGTGAAAATGTCCAAATTGGGCTCAAAGTGTCAATATTTTGTGTGGGGACCATTATCTTCCAGCACTGCCTTAACCCTCTTGGGCATGGAGTTCACCAGAGCTTCACAGGTTGCCACTGGAGTCCTCTTTCACTCCTCCATGATGGCTGATGGATGCTAGAGACCTTGGGCTCCTCCACCTTCCGTTTGAGGATGCCCCAAAGATGCTCATTAGGGTTTAGTCCATCACCTTCACCCTCAGCTTCTTTAGCAAGGCAGTGGTCATCTCGGAGGTGTGTTTGGGGCTGTTATCATGCTGGAATACTGCCCTGCGGCCCAGTCTCCGAAGGGAGGGGATCACACTCTGCTTCAGTATGTCACAGTACATGTTGGCATTCATGGTTCCCTCAATGAACTGTAGCTCCCCAATGCCAGCAGCACTCATGGAGCCCCAGACCATGACACTCCCACCACCATGCTTGACTGTAGGCAAGACACACTTGTCTTTGTACTCCTCACCTGGTTGCTGCCACACATGCTTGACACCATCTGAACCAAATACGTTTATCTTGGTCTCATCAGACCACAGGACATGATTCCAGGAATCCATGTCCTTAGTCTGCATGTCTTCAGCTTTCTTGTGCATCATCTTTAGAAGAGGCTTCCTTCTGGGACGACAGCCATGCAGACCAATTTGATGCAGTGTGCGGCGTATGGTCTGAGCACTGACAGACTGACCCCCCACCCCTTCAACCTCTGCTGCAATGCTGGCAGCACTCATGGACAACCTCTGGATATGACGCTGAACACGTGCACTCAATTTTTTTGATCGACCATGGTGAGGCCTGTTCTGAGTGGAACCTGTCCTGTTAAACCGCTGTATGGTCTTGGCCACCGTGCTGCAGCTCAGTGTCAGGGTCTTGGCAATCTTCTTGTAGCTCAGGCAATCTTCATGTAGAGCAACAATTCTTTTTTCAGATCCTCAGAGAGTTCTTTGCCATGAGGTGCCATGTTGAACTTCCAGTGACCAGTATGAGGGAGTGTGAGAGCGATGACACCAAATTTAATCACAAAATTGGTGACTATGGTCACATGGAGGTGGAAACATTATGCTTTTGGGGTGTTTTTCTGCTAAGGGGACAGGACAACTTCACCGCATCAAAAGGGACGATGGACGGGGCCATGTACCGTCAAATCTTGGGTGAGAACCTCCTTCCCTCAGCCAGGGCTTTGAAAATGGGTCGTGGATGGGTATTCCAGCATGACAATGACCCAAAACACACAGCCAAGGCAACAAAGGAGTGGCTCAAGAAGAAGCACATTAAGGTCCTGGAGTGGCCTAGCCAGTCTCCAGACTTTAATCCCATAGAAAATCTGTGGAGGGAGCTGAAGGTTCGAGTTGCCAAACGTCAGCCTCGAAACCTTAATGACTTGGAGAAGATCTGCAAAGAGGAGTGGGACAAAATCCCTCCTGAGATGTGTGCAAACCTGGTGGCCAACTACAAGAAACGTCTGACCTCTGTGATTGCCAACAAGGGTTTTGCCACCAAGTACTAAGTCATGTTTTGCAGAGGGGTCAAATACTTATTTCCCTCATTAAATAGCAAATCAATTTATAAAATTTTTGACGCGTTTTTCTGGATTTTTTTGTTGTTATTCTGTCTCTCACTGTTCAAATAAATCAACCATTAAAATTATAGACTATAGATAATTTCTTTGTTAGTGGGTAAACGTACAAAATCAGCAGGGGATCAAATACTTTTTTCCCTCACTGTACATAGCGCTAATCATTATGGCTAAGCAGTTAAAATAATTTATCATCTGAACAAAGAACACCCCTCCAAGAGGCTGTTGATCATCTACAAACTTCACTCTCGCTTTTTTGGGCTTTTTATGCTGGTCGAGTAGGGGCTTCTTTCTTGTGCGACAGCTTTTCAGGCCATGGTGATGTAGGACTGTCTTAATGGTGGATGTGTATTATTTGGTAACTGATACTCCCAACTCCTTCACCAGCTCCCTAGTTGTTGTCTTAGAGTGAACCAGTTGAACCTTTCAGACCAAAGGTCGTTCATCTAAAGGTAGGAACTTAAATACAGCCAAAGACACACTCCTGATTAAGTCCTAATTATGACAACTGGCCAATCAGAAGCTTCCAAAAGTCATTTAAAGAGATGGTTAACTTGGTGTATGTAAACATTTGACCAAATTGAATTCTTTGTATATTGAATCAAAGCTGGAAGAAATTAGCCTCTAATGCAGAGGTTGGGAACCTTTTCAGCTGGCAGAGCTGTACAAGTCAAACAAAAGTTATGATTTTGTCTTAGAGCCAGAGGAAAGTTAACATACTTTTGATGTTTTAATACATGTCTTCTTCTTATAGTTATTATCTTTACTATTATTGCATAATTATGAAAATGTAATAAAGGCCATTTCACATTTTGCGAGTTCTTGACCCAACAGCCTGCACTTCACCTTATAGGCCTGTAGGTGGCACTTGGACTTCAATTAACCAACTATGATGGCATCATCAAATAGTAAATCAATACAAGATGCAGTACTTAAGTAAGCGTGAACTGAACACAACTTACCGTTAATGCGACTTTCAAATACATCTATCTGTTCGGACTGGAAAGAACGATACTTGTCGTCTTTTTTTTTTTTCCTTTATGCTATTTCACCTTTGTTAAATAAACTGAAAACAGACTGGCTATGTAGTTTTCAACCAATTTATGAATCAGACCTGGAAATGACTGCTCTGCTCCACATTGTCAAATGAAATTTGAGCTTGACAAAAGGGGCACCGATTATGAATTATGTAATATTCTAAAATATGTAGCGTTTTAATTGAATTGACACACTAGCTTTCGTGGATGTAAATGTAATGTATGGCTCGTGAGCCATAGGTTCCCGACACATGATCTAATGAATTGAACAGAGTAGATGCCCTAATTGCCGTATCATAGCTGAACCTGCGCTCTGACCCCAACCTCCTAACATGTTGGGATATGCAAAGAAAAAAGAACTTCACTGTGCTGTAATGTATTCGTGACCAATACAGTCTCCTTCATTATGATTATTATAAATTGACTTGCCCAAAGACATTTAGGGTAACGTGAAGTGTGTGGAGTTTATAGCCTATAGCCTAGGTATATAAAAACATTTGGCCTCAACTGAATAATCCCAGTTCAAGCGAGCGAATACTTATGCAAGCAACTTTGTAAACTGTATATGCAAAAACCTAAAACGTTCTCTCCCTAAAACGTTGCTCAATTTAGTCAGCTGAGTTACTTCAGACAAACCATCCATTATGAAACAGTACCATCATGTCCTGCTCAATCTCCTCATACGTGTCAGCCAGTCGATCTTCTCTGCAGTCTGTAGCTTTGTCTGCACCACGGTAACGCTCTTCCCAGTCCTCCCACTGCTCCTCGGACAGATCCTTATAGGCCAGCACCAGTGTCCGTAACCCATCACATGCATACTCCTATTAATAAACCCACACAAACATCTGCACAGTTGATGTCAAGTCCTAACACTTTAGGCATTGCTTTACCATAAATTCATTTCATTCAGAGCACCACTTCTTTTCTGGTCTACAGTGCTGTGAAAAAGTATTAGCCCGATTTCTTCTGTTTTTGTGTACATCTCATATTAGATTGCTTTAGAAATGAAAAACAAAATCTAATATAAAATAAAGGCAATCTGAGTAAACACAAAATATAGTTTTTAAAATGACGATGTTATTTACAGAAGCAAAAATGCTACCCAATACCAGCTAGGCCTGTATGTATTTGGGCAAAAATGTATTTGCCCCCATAGTTACTAATTCCCCAAGTCTATGAAACTGCATTCATAATGGGGTTCAGCTGGACTAGACACAACCGGGCCTGATTACTGCAAACCCTGTTCGATCAAATCTACACTTAAATAGAACTTTTTCAACATGAATTTGGTTAAAAGCTCTTACCCAGTAACACACAATGCCAAAGTTGAAAGAAATTCCCGAAATGATGAGGAAGAAGGTGACTGAAATACATCAGACTAGGTAGGGTTACAAAGCTATGTCAAAGGCTCGGGAACTCCAAAGAACCACAGTGAGAACCACTATCTCCAAATGGAAAAAAAATAAAAACTTGGCGCAGTAGTGAACCTTCCCAGATGTTGCCGACCTTCCAAAATTCCTCCAAGAGCACAGCAACTACTCATCCAGGAAGTCACAAAAAAGCGAAGGACAACATCAAGGGAATTACAGTGAAAACCACTGATAACCCAGAAGAACATTAAGGCTCGTCTGAATTTGGCCAAAAACTTTTTCACATTGGTGATAGGTGTTGGACTTTGTTTTGTTGTTGTTGTTTTTTTTTTTTGCTTTTGCTTTAATAAAAGTAAACAAATAATAAATAAATAAATAAATAAATAACTGTATTGTGTGTTTACTCCGGTTGCCTTTGTTTTATGTTGTATTTTTAGAGAACTATTTAGTATGAGATGTACCAAAAAAATAAAAATAAATAAATAATGTAAGTACAGGGTCAAATATTTTTTTCACAGCACTCTATAAACTTACAGTAGACAGATGCAACTGTGGTATTAGCGGACATTCACTATCAGAAACAGTCCACTAGATGGTAACGTTTAACTACTTACTACAGTAAACGGGAATCTTGTAAATCAGAATAAGGTCAAGGAAATGAAAATCATTACCCCGTGCTGTTTTATGTACAAGCAAACAAACAGACAAACTCGAGCATGTTTACATTGAGGTGGTCCGAGGTTATGTTCATCAGCTCATGGTTGGAAGGGTGAAGTCTCTCAAACAACACTGTATCTGCCCCCTTACAGTACAGACGAATGTGGCCCTCAGGAGTCTTGACTAAGACACGAACACACACGACACAAAACACAAAAGGCACAAATGGCAAAAATTCGATTTTGAAATAATATATGAATAAATGATTATTATTGATAAATGATTCGTTTATATTTCAGTGCCTTTACAAGATTCAGTGACACTTAGCAGCAGAATTAATGATAGCAATATTTCGGCGACATGGCAAGAAAATCTTTATGCAGACTTCGGCATCACTCCAAACCTTACTGAGGTCTCTTACTTCCCACTTCCTTGTAATAGAATATGAGCTCAAGTTGGTCATTGCCACGCATAAAAACTTACCTTATTTTATTTATATATATATATATATATATATATATATATATATATATAGAGAGAGAGAGAGAGAGAGAGAGAGAGAGAGAGAGAGAGAGAGAGAGGCGTGTGTGTATGTTTGTGAATGACATACCTATGACTGACATCCTCTTGCGGATGTTATTGAAGTCCAGGATGGCAAGGAGTGTGTATGTGACGGCTCTGCCCAGTTCCTGCGTAGTGATTGTACCAGGAGTACGAGAACGGAACACAAAGCCAAAATTCCGTGCTGCTGTCACCAACGCGCCCTCGTCAGGGGACTGAGCCTTATACACCAGCTCTCCTACAGACAGGAGAAGGAGGGTCAAAGAACATTGAGGAAGCATGGCAAATGAATGAGTTAGAGATAACTGCATTACTGTCCAGAACCTCCTGGCCCATTTCCCTCTAATTGTATCATGAAAAAAATGATTAGGTTTTCTTATTATAAACCTTTTCCCTCCCAATTCAGGCTGCATGGTCGTAGGCGTACAGGATTGTCACATTTGAATTGTCGAACGTAATAGCTAGAACCTGTCTTAAACAAGGATTTTAGCTAGTTATTTATTAGAACAACAGAAATGAGAGGAAGGTAGCCAGATGCTAGTCGTGCTCTAAACCTTATTAACAAGAGCCAGGCTTGGATTTGTGAGGAATTACCTTCACTTTTCTCCTCACTCATGACCGTGTGACAGAGAGACAGCAGACGGAAGAACTCGTGCACTGTCGGCTCCCCAACCTTCACAGCTTCCAGCAGAGATGAATCATAGAACCGAAAGTCCTGATCAGCCAGCGGGTTCCACGTGCTGAAATCCAGAGGCTCAGCCCTCTGACAAAGAACCATTATATCAAAAGACTGGCGATGATAAAGCTTAATACCCCTGAAGCTCATCTTTACACATACTGACGTCATGGTCATTGCTGAAGACACATTTAAAGCTGTCTAAAGGTAGTCTGCAGACCAAGAGTACGCCATCATCTGAGTGTGTGACTAGTGTCCGAAGGTGGCCTTACATCATTTAGGCATTTCTCTGCTTTCACCCCGTAATGTAAAATGTCCTCCCTTTTGGAATACTTTTGTAATCACATCACCTTAATCTGCAGTTTGTGAGGTTGTAAGGCAGCACTCACTTTACGCTGAACTCCTGGAACGTCTACGACCTCACCTGTGAGTAAGAAGAAAGATATGGCATTTACAGACGCGTAGAAATGTACAACATACAAAGCATGTTGCACCGCCCGTTCCTCAGAGTTAACTTTGTGACACTGGGAGATTGATGCAGAACACGCTGGTCAAGTGTTTTCCGTTGTGTGGTTTGCGTGCATATTATTGGAAATGGGGAATAATTCAAATGAGCAGATAAATAAATTGATTAAATCGTTAAAAAAATTTTTTTAATTAAATGCTTGATTTAGATAAAGAGATAGATTCCATGTGAATGGTCATGCGTATATATGAATTTCTAGATATTAGTACTTTAATTGGAAAAGGATCACGTTAAGGATCACTACATTTAAATGTCATGATTTCTTCCTTATCGAAAAATGGTTAATAATGAACGTTCGTGCAAACGCAAAAAAGGTGAATCGTCACACGAGTTAAGATTTAACGCTACTCCGTTTAAAGCGATTAGGTTCTGCATTCTGCTTGTGTATATTCTCAGTGATTATCACTATCGGTTATTGTGTTAGAACTGTAATCATTCGGCTAAGCGTTGTAAAAGCAAGCGGTCATGGGATTGAAAAATGACAACTTAAGGAAATCAAATTTAGGGATATAAATAATAGGTTTTTTTTTTTTATGGCTATTTACATTTTTGTAACCTCGTATCTGACACTACACTAGTATCTGCTGCTACAGGAAACATTAACAGTGCTTTGTGTGCGTCTTACCATAAGTATTTCCGTTGATGGAGCACTTGTTGAAGGTCATGATGTTCTGAGTGAGGGTTCCAGTCTTGTCGCTGAAAACATACTCCACCTGACCCAGCTCTTCATTCAGCGTCGTACTCCGAGCCTCAGCTGCAGTGTTACTACGACTGCAGAACATCCGCCGGTCCCAGTTAATGAAGTAACTGTGACCCAACCGAATCACTTCAACACTGACAGAGAGGGAGAAGGGGGGAAAAAAAAATAGTGATTGATTTGACAAAATGTACAGTGTCAAACCATGAAATATAAAAAAAAAAGCTGCGGATCAAATGTTTAACAAGCCCTTTGAACTAACAGGAAATCTGAGCATGGTTTCTCTTCATGGTGGACCTTAGACGCTAAGAAAGCCGCCGTACTTCGTATACAAAACACATCGAGGCCCTCCGGCTGTTTTACACGTGCGACAAAACATATTTACTGTTGTCCGTGTCGTAATTTCTCAGCAAGCCCATGACGAGAAAAGCACCAGAAGTGCTCTCATACACTGCTGTGCTTTTTTTTTTTTCCTGCTAGTTTTATTTTGACTATTTGTCCAAGTTTAATGTTAGATTACCAGTAATACATCTTACATAAAATGTCTAAGCTTTTCAAAGTATATATTGTTCAGAATTTTTTTTTTTTTTGTTTTGATGGGGTGAAAAAAAAAAAAAAAAGAATACACACAGTATATATATACAGTACTGTATATACTGTATATATTATATATATATATATATATATATATATATATATATATATATATATATATATATATATATATTATATAACACACACACACACACACACACTACCAGTTATAAGTTTGCAGACACTTGACTGAAATGTTTCTCATGAACTTTAAAACCCTTTTTTTTATTATTATTATTATTATTATTAATTAATTTTCATATGATTCATTTACATGTGATTCATATTCATGGAATTCATTTACCCTTTCTCTTCTCTCCTCCCTTCCCTTTCCCAAATATTTCATTGAGAAGAAAAAAATAAATAAATGAATAAAAAATCGAGCAACACACAGCAGTAAACATTCACAGGCCTTTTTTTCTTTTTTATACTAACAAAGGAAAACGAAATTAAAAGTACAGAAATCCCCCCCCCCCAAAAAAAAAACACACACACCCAAAGTCTCCATAAAGACAGAAGTGTTTCCCACCAAGAGTTGTCCACAAAGTGAAAACAACTCAAAGGGTAAGCTGAACTAACCAACAAAATGACCTGAGCAAAAAAATTCCAGTAAGAGAAAAGTCCCCTACTGACTTCAAATCTGATAAAACAGTCTGCGCACTTTAACAAATATAATGTCCTTACCTTTTAAAGACTTATACCTAATAATATTACACAGTGTAGCACGTAAAGTTGAGGAAATAACACTAATAAAATGAAATAAACAGAAACTCGAACATTTATTCTCTAATTGAGGCACGGTCGCAGTGAGAGACTCGATAGTAGTCTTCATGTGAACTATATCATCGGTACACCCGGAGAGAGCGTGCTCCATTTCCCCAACAGTACCTTTCAGTGTAGATATGGTAGCATCGGTAGCGACTTTATCTCCAGCCAGCTGTGTATTCATGGCCAGCAGGTCAAGCTGGATAGTAGACAGCGCATCACTGAACACCTGGAACTCCTTTTAAAACAGATCGGCAATATCCTTCCTCAGTGAAGCCAGCGACTCAAGCTTGAGTGCGGCGAAGTCAGGGTCACCACCCGGCGACGCGGATTCATGGGAAGGGGGCTCGCTCACGGCGCGCACACTGGGCCTCAGTCGTATCTGAATGCTACCACGGGTTTTCGTGTTCTTTCCGGACAGTTTTACGAGCCACAAAGTTAAAAGTGCAAACAAGGAAACGGAGTAGAATAAGTCGAAATATATATTATATGACCGAAAAAGCGCTAATTAATTACAATTTGAATCGAAATCAGCGGGAGCCTACAACTTCGCGCCTTACTCCATCGAACTCCGAATCTTAAAAATCTTTTGATCTGAAGGTGTTACGATTTTAAATGTTCGTATAATTATGCCAATGTATTCATTTCTTTCATTTGAAAGAAATGAATACATTGGGTTTTTTTTTTTTTTTAAATAAACGGACGACTCAGAGAAATATTCCGAAAAGCCGATAAGTGTCCAGCGTCGGTGGGAACTCCTTTAAAACTGTGTAAAAAGCATCTCAGGGAGATTCCTCAAGAAATCGGTTGAGAAAATGACAAGAATACATTTCTGGAAATTCTAGGCAAAAAGGGGGTCTTTGAAGATGCTAATGTCTGAATTTTTTTTTATTTTGAATTATTGATCACAACATAATTCCCATAGTTCCACTTGTGTTACTCCAGAGTTTTGATGACTATTATTAAAAAATGGTATTGTATATTCACGGTCATGTCTGGATGCATTACACATTACATCATAACCTGGATGTAATGCATCCAGGCAAGACAACATTAAATTACAATTTCTCACAACGTCAATATAAATTGTCAATATATCTGACAATATAATCCACCAGGAGGATCGCTTTTTTTTAATTTTTAATTATTTGATTGCTTCTATTTTCTGTTTCTATCGATGAAAAATATGTAGACTACTATCCATATAAAGCATTTATATATATATATATATAAATATATAAATATATATATATATGTATGTGTGTGTGTGTGTGTGTGTGTCCAAAAAAAACCCAAAAAAACAAAAAAACATCCAACATTTTGCAATTACTAAAAACAATCTCTCTTCGGCAAGCAAATGATTAAATACACCAACTAGTGGAGATCTTGAGATCTGCCTAGGAGAGAAGTCTATCTGGATGTTGAGTTTATGAGAAACTGAGTTTAACATAATCTGGGATTTTCTCCATGAGAGAAAGGAGACGGACACTGCCAAGGACAGTATGATCATAGATTATCACCTGTAAAAGAGGGAATTATCACAGCTGCCGATGTAAAATAAATCCTGTCCAAATAGGGCTCACGGAAATCCAAATGAAAGGAACGAGGCTCCGACACCTGTTTCTCGATCTCTCCCTGCCTTGCTTAATCAACTTTGTTTACCTTACATACAGGGAGATTGGCACCACAGTGTTGAGAATGATGACATAGGACCAGAAGGAGAGGAAGGCAGAGAAGAGGAAGTTGTCAACAGGAGGGTCCCATGGGAGATAGCTCTGAAAGAGTGACCCCACCTCTTTCTCCCACACAGCATTTCCAATGGCCAATATTACCCCCATACACACCAAGAAACCAAAAATCTGATGGAGAGAGAGAGAGAGAGAGAGAGAGTAGAGTATAGCAGATGTTGCATAATCAAGACCTGTATATGATATATGCACAGGTTGATGGGTTAAGACTCTCGTACCCACAGAACCAGTGTGTTCATCAGCCGGTCTATGCTCGTCCTTTTGAACTTTGTGCGTCCGCTGTTCTGCATCAGCTTGGTGTCTGGACCTATGGCAATGGACCCATTGAGAAATTGCCAGGATCAAATGTCACAGCATCATTTTTTTTTTTAAAAATGAGGGTCAATCACAAACGTACACATACCTGCGAATATGACAAGACCGTAGCAGCTCTCTGTGTTCCGTAGTACACAGCCTCTCAGCAGCATGTTCTGATTGGTCAGAGCATACTTCCGCTCTTTCCAGTACAGAGTCCCACAGAACCGATCCAGCTTATTATTAGGAGGCTCACACACCACCTCTCCTGCAAAGAGAGAGGATGGCATCATGTTAGAAATATGGATCAACAACAACCATCACCAATACAAAAATACGATACACCTTTAAATAAAAGAACAACAAAAAATAGCTTGCGCTGAAATCAAACCACAGAAGTGTAGCGGGTCACGGTCCTATGAATAGAGACACTACTACAGGATACACAGTCCACATGACCACAGTTGCACCAGGTACTATTGCCCTGAAAACCATGCCATTGAGCCGCAGAGCTGTCCAAGCAACGCACCAAATGGGACCAAGCACATCATGGCCCATTGCTTTGCACGGACTGTCGGCCAAGAACATTGCCGGTTTTGTTGCCTTGTACACTAATAACACCTGCAAATATCCATATTTCCACAAACATGGAGATCATTACAAACCCTATGGACATTCACACACACACACACACACACGTGCACATACACACACTTCAAAAATCTCATACCATCAAATCGCGCGAGGTTGGTAGGGTCTCCTAGCTCTGAGGTAACAGACAGAGACTGCCGCACTTTCATGTTCGTCTCCCTGTAACACACACAATATGGACCCAATATGAGTTTTAGCGGTTTTCCAAACCAAATTAGCACTCACTCAATTAATCTATTAAAGATTAATCTATTTAAAAAAAATAATAATAATCACTTATTTTATTATATTGTTTTACCCTTCTGGTCATGTGGTACTAACCCCCAATAGGGTTTTAGCTTGTTGGTACTCTTAGTCCCTGACCTAGTGAACTAGCATGAGGATGCGTTTTTGATAGCGACTACAACGCATTTCTGCAAGTCGCTCTTGAAAAGGTCATCCGCTAAATACTGTAGTGTTCATTAATTTAAGACCTTCACTGCTGCTGTGGTTTTGTTTGAAAATGTCATGTGAACGGGTTTATCTTCAGTAGTGGTTTCATGAGATATTTCAAGTTACAAAGTCTTACCCATCTAGTTCTGCAGTCTCAACGTAACACAAACCATGCGGTTCACTGCTAGACAACAGGAGCAGGTCAGCCTGTAACATACACTTCATCATCACTATTCTGATATACAAAAACCACACACGATTGACACACACACACACACACACACACACAGACACACAAAGAAAAAGTCACACAATTAAAATATACTAAAACGGTAGCAAGCTACAACGCAGGAAGTGAATTAGTACAAGTCCTCCAACTATGAAGAGTTAGTACAAATCTTCACAAGCATGACTGTACCTCTCCATATACAGTGCTGATTTCTTCCGTTTTTGTTTCTCATACTAAGTAGTTTTAGAAATGAAAACAGAATCGAAGATAAAACAAAGACAACCTGAATAAATACAAAATACCGTTTTTAAATGATAATGATGTTTATTGAAGGGGGGAAAAAAAAGTTCTCCAATACAAACTAGGCCTGTGTGAAAATTTATTTGCCCTCGTTTAGTTACGAATTCCTCAAATAACCGAAACTGCATTCATAATAGGGTTCAGCCGGTCTAGACACAACCGGGCCTGATTACTGCAAACCCTGTTCGATCAAATCAACATTTAAATAGAACTTGTTCAACAGCATGAAGTTGGTGATTGAAATACGTCAGTCTGGGAAGGGTTACAAAGCTGTTTCAAAGGCTCTGAGACTCCAAAGGACCACAGTGAGAGCCATTATCTCCAATTGGAAAAACTCAGCGCAGTAGTGAACCGTCCCATAATTGGCCGACCTTCCAAATTTCCTCCAAGAGCACCGCGATAACTCATCCAGGAGGTCACAAAAGAACCAAGGAGAACATCAAAGTCCCTACGGGTCTCTACTGCATCAATAAAGGTGCATGACTCCACGATCAGAAAGACACTGGGCAAAAATGGCATCCATGGACGAGTGGCGAGGTGAAAACCTTCTGCTAACCCAGAAGAACATTCATTTAGTCTGAATTTTGCCAAAACTCACCTTGATGATCTTCAAAACATTTGGGAGAATGTTCAGTGGACTGATGAGTCGAAAGTGGAACCTTTTGGAAGACTGGTCTCATTACATGATGGTGTGGGGATGCTTTGTTGATTCAGGGTCTGGGTAACATTCAATAACTGAGGGAAACATGAATCCTGCTCACTAGCAGAAAATCCTAAAGGAGAATGTCCGGTCTTCAGTCCGTAAGTTGAAACTCAGGCGCAACTCTATTATGCAGCAAGACAACCGGTGCATTTACATGGACAACAATAATCCACTATTAACTCGATCAAGACAATACTCGGATTAAGAAACTACCATGTATACAGCAATTTTTAATTACCTTAATCCGATTAAGGTCATACTCGAAGTAAACACAAATCGAATTAAGACGTGTGGAGTTTTCCTTTTTTTTTTTTTGTCGCATTATCGACGTGTATCACAGACATGTACACACCTTAATCACACTATTAACGTCGTGTAAGAGTTTTCACCGCATTTTGCGTCAGGACACGTACACACAGGGCAGCGCTCGACTGTTTGACGGCAAACAAGAGAGCACGGCTGCGTCCCAAACCGCATACTTGTCTACTATAGGCCGATAGCAGGTGAAATACATGCATCTCGGCTACTATACAGTACGCGGTTTGGGACGCAGCCCATGGCTTCAAGCGGTCATCTATTAGCACGCATTTTTTGGATTAAATAAAACGTCTTTTTAAATGACGGTATTGCGTCATTACTCAGGTTGTTTTATGTTGTATTTTGTTTAAAGATCTAAAACTATTATACTATATTTAGTATGAGATCTACACAAAAACAGAAGAAACTTTTCACAGCATGGTATCACATCGGATCTTCCTCAAGACCTATCCAGTATTCCACTCTTTATCAATTGTCAATTGCTGACACCACCCATTACGGTGTAAACATTACTCTATAAATAAAGGTTATGGTTTAAATCACGTTGAGAACAAGGTCATAGCATTAGACAGAGCCAGGGACGATGTGTTACCGCAACAAACTGGTTGTTCTCTAGTTTGATGATGTCCCCCACCGTCACATTCATCCACTTCTCCTTCTGAAGACTACAACATGAAACCATACGACATGTTATCATCTAATAATATTTGCATATTCACATGAAAATACGAATATGTTATTATACGTTCATTTATCTCAGGGAGTTGAGACTCACATGCCGTTGATGAGCACCTGAGACTGGCGATTATTCACCTGGTTATCGCTCTTGTGACGAAACTACAGCAGAGGAGAAACACGGGTTTCATCTTGGTCAGTGTTACAGGGTTTTTAAAGTGTTACAGACTTACAAAAAATTGTCATTGTGCATTATTTCATATGTAGTGCAAGAGTGCAGGGGGCTACCAGAGGATCCAAAATAACATACACTTATAAAAGGGATAAAAGGGACTGAAGGCTGATGCAAAATTCTTTGAAGATGTACGTTAATATACTTTTGCTATGATACACAGAGAAGGTCAGTTTCAGTGATGTGCAAAGTGAAAGCACAAATATTTGGAGCATGTTAAGAGGTATATTCAGTAGCATTCGAGTTGGGATTAGACCCATACCGTAACTAGCAAAATAGAGCAGATCGACGACCAGTAGAAAGAAAAAATGTGTGACATCATCATCAAGTCATCTTCAAAACAAATAAATATATATATATATATATATATATATATATATGGTATGGTACAGTCATGGACGAAATTATTGGCACCCCTGGAACTTTTCCAGAAAATGCACCATTTCTCCCCGAAAAGTGTTGCAATGACAAATGTTTTGGTATACACATGTTTATTACCTTTAAGTGCATTGGAACAGCACAAAAAAGCAGAAGAAAAAAGTCAAATTTGACATCATTTTACACAAAACTCCCAAAATGGACTGGACAAAATCATTGGCACCCTATTAAAACTGTGGGTAAATAATTTCATTTCATTTCAATAATTTCATTTCATTTTTTTATGTGATGTTCATTTAAACTCACCTGTGGGAAGAAACAGTTGCTGGCAATATAGAAATCAAAACTGAAGCCAGTTAGAGTGCATAAAATTTGGCTCAACCTTTGTGTTGTGTGCCTGTGTGTGCCACGCCGAGCATGGAGAAGAGAAAGAAGGGCCGAGAATTGTCTGAGGACTTAAGAAGCAAATAAACTCTCCTTTTCTGGGAGAAATGGTGCATTTTCTGGAAAAGTTCCAGGGGTGCCAATAATTTCGTCCATGACTGTAATTACAGGTGCATCTCAAAAAGACGTTAATATCGTGGAAGAATTCATTGTTTCCTTAATTGAATTCAAAAAGTGGAACTTTCATATATTGTCGTTTCATTACACATATTACTGTCGACATTTCTGTATTATAAATTCTTTATTCTAATATTTTAAGATACTGGATTTTTGATTTCCATGAGCTGAAAGCCATAATCATCAAGAATAAGCCAAAAAAGGCTCGAAATATTTCACTTTATGTGTAATGAATCGAGAATATATGAAAGTTCCACTTTTTAAATTCAATTACGGAAAAAAAATTTTTTTTCCATGATACTGTAATTTTTTTAGATGCACCTGTATATGGTATATATATGGTTTGGTGTGTATATGTACACACACAGTGTATATAGAGTATAGTGCCTGTCAGAGAGAGAGAGAGAGAGAGAGAGAGAGAGAGAGAGAGACTCACATAATCATCCGTGGCATCTTTAACTGCAGTGATGCTCAGCACCAGTACTAAAGGCACTATTGTGGTGAACCAGGACAAAGAGGAGATCTGAGGAATCAACTGAAAGAGAAAGAGAGAGAGAGAGAGTGTGAGTGAGAGAAAGGGCCTTCTCCTTCATTAAGGACATGAAATGACACAGTTTCTTTTCCTGTGTAAGATAACACTATCATGAACACTGACTAGGTTTACATGCACATCAATATTCCGTTTAAGGCCTATATCCGGGTTGCAGCTATATTCCAAACACCATGTTTATACGCATACAGGCAGCAGAATATTCCTGTATACATGGCTGTTGTAAGTATGCCTGAGTTTCCTACAGCTAAGTATCTGTTAGCACCAACAAATCCTTGCAGGCTGAGCATTTTCTGAATAAGCTGTTTACAGATTTCAGGCATAATCCAGGGGTGGGAATCAGATTTTGGGAAATCTATTTTGTCTTAATCTAAATCGGGCAATCGGATTGTGGTGGAAATGCTTCCTGACAGGCCATATCGCACCTTACTTAATAATAATAATAATAATAATAATAATAATAATAAACCTTATGATACCTGGAGAATGAGAAGAAACAGGAAGTAGGTGTTGGCAACTTCCTGGAACTGCTCAAAGAGGTTGACTGCCAGGAAGGTAATGATGTTGTATTTTGAGGTCATGATGCAATTTTTCTGGGCAGACCATGAGGGGGGAGACATAATGAATGGGATTATCAAATGAACCATTACTAAACACTGTGGCAGAGTACACAGACAGAACGTTATAATTAGAAAATCTGATGATGAAGCTGATCTATGAAGGTGCAAAGCTTGTGTGTATGGTGTGGTCTTTCTTACTGCATACTGAAACTTCTCGTTGTACTCCCTGTCGTTGGCTCGGACCCTTCTTTCCTCTTCTACGAGAGAAAGCATATGTACTTAATATCTACTTACTAAATAAGAACATTATTATACAACAACGAATAACGAATCTGATCGTGCCGAGTTTCACCAGCGAAACGCACAACCCCAAAGTGTTAACGTTAAGCCACCGGCCACGCAGTGTTAGCGATCAGGCCGATGAAAGAACATGTTCATGCTCATTTTAATCTACAAATCAGATGCAATATGTACACTGCATTTGCACATTGCTGTGCCAACCGCTTTGGCTTTTTTAAACTAGCTAGAAATGAATCGCATACACATAAACCACAGTATTACCTCAGGTCTAGCCACTATGTGCGAGTGCGAGAAATATGTCCGTGATTTGAATATTTCTCACAAGTGCTGTGGAAACTCCACTCGAACTTCGACGCGGTTTCCAGCTCTAGCGCGACACGAGGTGTTTACCTTGCGTTACGGGGTATTGTCATGCCATTGTCAATCACTTGTGATCTATCAAGTGCCCACAAAGATCTGATTAGGCAGAAGGAGGTGCTTTTGTAGCTTTTTGTTATACTTAAACTGTAGGTAGTGATGTCTTGAATCTCACAGTGGAAAACGCTTGCTTAATGACCAATTCATTTGAAATCCGGTTGCCAGGGGATTGAAATGATTTCAGGACAATAAAACATTCATCATCAACGGACAGCCGTCTTATTTCACATAATAATGCTGTCTGGCAGTGCCATAATCGATGGGCTGGTTTGGACTGAGTCGGTCACATTAGTTTTCCAGCAAACCCGACACGGGCGACTTGTGTGAATCAGTGACTGTTCGTCTCTGGGTCTGAATCACTGACACGCAGTCCAGTGCCCAGTTAATTCACTTTGATATGAAGAATATACCCATGTAAGAAACGGTTATGAATTATGTGCAGTGAGTGATCGTGTAATGCGTCAGCCTTGAATTGAATCATCTTTTGGATTTAAATAGCTAATAATATATGACTCATGGCTGTAGAGATGTAGGACACATTTATAGTTACAAGTATACATTCTGCTGAAATAGAAACTGAAAACATTCCTCAATGAACCAGCTGCATGACGTGGTCAGTTTTACATGTGGACGGTTATAACTGCGACACGCACCTGTGAATGGGAAATAGCTCGGTGTGGTTTGTAAAGGACGATATTATTTCATACTAGCGTGTTGAAGTGACTGCTATTTGGAGAACTGAATCTGGAAGCTACACGACACCTGTGAATTTCACTTCTGTTACGGTGAGAACTTTCAGATTCCCTTTTCCTGTTATTTTTTTCTTCATTTTCACTGCTTCAAACCTTTCTCAAGCTAACTCACCACAGTTACACACACTTACTCAGATCTACTCTAGTACAGATCCAGATTTAGGTTTTAGGAGTTTACGCTTCAGTATACCAGTATCAAAAGATAGGAAGATTTTAGTGCTGAAGATCATTTTAAAACATAAAAGCTCGGGATGGATAAGAACGAAAGAAAGAAAGAAAGAAAGAAAAAAAAAGAGCAAACAGATCAGACTAGTCTTCAACTTCAGCTTAAAGCCAACACGTTCACCTGCACAAGTCAACATCTTATTGTGCAGAAGTGAAATCAAACAACTGACCAAAGGAAAAACGTGCACCAAATGAGTGCATCAAAAAAGAAAGAAAAAAAAAAAAAAAGGCCAAAACACATGCATGCATGAACTTTAGCTGCCTCCGCTTTCCTCACACCTCGTCTGGTCCCTCTCTCTCTAAATTACTCACACCCTCTGTGGTTTCCTGTTAAAAGGCCACTCTGATCTCTTTTACACTGACAAAACACTCGCATAGATTACAGTGCTCATTTGGCTTGTACTAAAGGCTACAGTACTAGAACTAATTCCAGTACAAATCCTCTGCAACTTTCTCCGTGGCCACAAAACAGAAGCACAACAGAAGAAAGCATACTCAGTGAGGATTTAATACCCATATGCACATCAGTATTCAGACTTGAGATGCAACTATGGATTTAACACACTGCTTGGATAGTGCATTGGAGGTTGCTGAAAACCTCGACCTTGAATCCGGTGAAAAGCGGCACCAGGTCCGGTGCCACTGTCAAACAGCTTGATTTAATCACAATATGGCAGGCTGAAATGTATGTTTCAGGTTGGAAATACACTCGTAAAACCTATGCCATTCAAGACTAATATTGAATACACAAATGAGACACTATTAATTATTTAAATGAAATTCATTAAAAACCAAAACAAAATGAGTACATAAATAAAAATTTTCCCCACACAATAGACATCTGAGGACCAAATGCGTTATGGATAAAATTATAACCCACAACAATTAGCAGATGAGTGCTTGGACAGCTTATTAAAATAAGCAAAACATTGATTCTTTTTAATAAACAGCTAATTAAATTAGGTTATGATAAAAGTTGGCGGAATTTAGACCGACACAGCGCTGGTGTAAGCACTCGTCATACTGTCCATCTCGCCCTGTTGATTATCAATACGTTTACACGGACAACAATAATCCGATATTAACCCGATTAAGACGATACTCTGATTAAGAAACTAGCGTGTAAACAGCAACAGGACACGTGACACATGACCGTGCTCAAGAGAGCAAGGCTGCGTCCCAAATCGCGTACTTACCTACTATATAGTAGGGGAAATACGTGTATATAGTAGGTGAAATACATGTATCTCGGCTACTATATAGATGGTAAGTACGCGGTTTGAGACGCAGCCCACGGCTTCAAGCAGTCGTCTATTTGCACGTACAGTATGACAAATAATTAACTGCACTTAAAGCTTTTGTAAAATTAAAAACACCCAAAACTGTATACGGTCCCATAACGAAGACGAACTGTATGTCTATACGTGAAATTCTGGAGAGGACGTCGGACGGCGTGGCGCAATGACGTAATGACGTGTGGCGTTAATCGATCTATGTTCTATAACCTGTAAAACAGGAACATGAGAGGAATATTCTAAAAGCGACTCATGTAAACACCTTAATCACAATATGGTCTTATTCAGAATAAGGTCAGTAATTAAGATTATTGCTGTCTATGTAAACGTAGTCTATGTGTCACTGTCCTAACTCCTCTCTTCCTGTTCATCCACTTCCAGGCGATCCTCTCCTCTCTGCATCCTTCTCTCCATCGTCACCGTGTCTCATCTCAGCTGGAATGACTTGTGCAAATGTACAAAAGCTGACTCAGCTCAGAATGATCATCGCTCGATTTTAGTTTTAGCTTCTCAGTACAGTCGTGTAATGACAGAAACAGATAAGAGAAGTAATGATGCCATTCATTGCGAAAGTAACGGCATTAGTAAGCTCACTCTGGGGCTTTTTTTTTTTTTCTACGTTACTGTTGTACTGTAAAGAGGCAAACTTGAGAAAAGCAGTGGATTTGACATGTATGTATGTATGTATGTATGTATACTAAGAGGGATAGCAATGCTTAAGCCACAAAACTGTTTTTTGCAATAACAACAACAACAACAACAACAACAACAAAAAAGGCAACTCATAAGAGAAGGACCAAGAACTCCCCTGCCCTACTCTGTAAACGAAACAACATATGTACTGTTTAAAAAAACAAAACAAAAAAAAAAAAGAATAAAACCATCAGAGGTCACAACTAACTACAATATGTTGAACGTGTAGTTGTGTGGTAGATTTATAAATTGTGGCAGCAACTTGATGAAGGATGAAAATGGTCAGGAATGTGTTTCACAGATACCATGTGATCATCTCAACTGTGTGTAATTACAATATTAACCTCAGGGCATGTTTGGTATCATTTTTATCCATATTTCATGGTAAATATTATACAGATTTAGGAAACACCATTCACAATATATGTTGCAATATGCTCTTTCTTCACAATTACATACAGACACACACACACACACACACACACACACACACACGCTATCACCCCCTGGTTTGCATGGGAGACATTTTGCCTTTTGTTCCCGCCGACTCATTCCCAGGAACTTAATTAGCTTACAGATCGTTAGGGTGAGTTAATTAGCTGGGGGTCGACCATGCCATAATACACATTGTTTCATTCTCATTTGGTATCCTGGCCACGTTAATAATATTTCAAAGAGGCTCAGGGGTATAAGAGTGTATGCTTGGTTAAACTCATGGATGGCTGCAAACATCAGTGTCTGCCTTTTGGCCATCAATGCTTTTTTTCCCCCGTCACGCACAAGTCCGTGACGCAGATCGACATTTTCCAAGGTACATTTGTTTCTATTCCAAGTATAACTTCATTCGTGATTTTGTGTAATAAATTCGATCGTTATTCCTATCGCTAAATACTCAGCGGTTCTTCTGAAAATGTATGACGCTCCAAGAGTGCATGATCTACAGTATATGTATACCTCCTTTATATTAATATTACGTTCAGACTAATGCTAAAATGTGAAATGCAGTATACGTGGCCCTGCTGTCCACGCTGCATCCCCTGCTAGAAGCCAAAGGAATATGTGCCTTCGACAATTCGTTCATCTTGAACGGTCACGCAGTGACGTGATCACTTTTACTAACCAAGTATCAGTCTATATGAATCAGCTATACTGTACTTGTATCTTACTGAGTCAGCGATGTTTACGTTTCTGCGATTCATCCAGACAGAGGTACGTTCTCAGCAAATGCATGCGTGGTGTGTACGAAAAGCTCAGTCATCAACGTGAAGTAGTCAGACGTGAAGGGACATCATGACTACGCAGTTCAAGAGACTGGATAATACTGACAAAAATGAATTGATGATGTAATGCTGGAAGAAGCAGGTCACATAATATCGTGTCGTCACACACAAGGTCAGGAGAGGGGAAAGCAAAAGTGTGTGTGTGTGAGAAAGAGAGAGAGAGAGAGAGAGAGAGAGAGAGAGAGGGAGGAAGAGAGAGAAAGAGAGAGAGAGAGAGAGAGAGAGAGGGAGGAAAAGAGAGAGAGAAGAGAGAGAGAGAGAGAGAGAGAGAGAGAGAGAGAGGAAGAGAGAGAGAGAGAGAGAGACAGGAAGAGAGAGATAGAAAGAGAGAGAGAGGAAGAGAGACAGATAGAAAGAGAGATAGAAAGAGAGAGGGAGGAAGAGAGAGAGAGAAGAGAGAGAGGGAGGAAGAGAGAGAGAGAGAGAGAGAGAGAGAGAGAGAGAGAGAGAAAGGGAGGAAGAGAGAGAGAGAGAGAAAGGGAGGAAGAGAGAGAGAGACAGAGAGGGAGGAAGAGAGTGATTTTTCTGTAACAAGGACAACAATGCAGTATAAAATGATGGAAAGAATAACATTATAAAGAACAAAATCTAATTTTGTGATCATTTTACATACATTACATGGAGACAGGAAACCCTCTTATAGACAATATGAAAAGCAGAAAAGAATACAAAGAGCAACTTTTTACCTGTCTGTCTTATCTTTGCTGATGTCCATTTCAGTGGAGGAACGGTAAGAAACAATTTCCCCGGTAAGTCTTTAAGAACGGTCATTTTAAGCTGAAGAATGCTCCTTCGAGGTTTTGTTACATTTTTCTTACGGACATAAACCAGCCCCGTGACACCTGATACGCACAGGATAAACCGAGTAAGCCCTCAGTAGCAGAGCACGACAGTACGTAAACTGCAGCACGGTTTGAATGACAGCATCAAGGTCTTCACTGCTGTTTGTTTCGCCGCATCAGTGAAGGTCATTCAGCTTGACGGTACTGTCTTGGTTAACAGCATATCCTAAATAAAGGTTAATGCAGTCACTTGAACAGAATATCTAAAAATTCCCCAAATCAAATGATGCCTCTTAAGTATCATTTGATCCTGTAAAGAAGGTCCCTTTACACAGCACTTATTGATTTGTAGAGGGAAAAAAAACCAAAAAAACCCCAGATTTTAAGTGGACTGGCGGCTCAAATGACACTCACACTTGTCTCTCTTGAGTCACAGAATGGCGCTCTCAGACTGTTTTTAATGCACCATGCTGTTTTTATATGACATAATCAACTCGCATTCTGATTCGTTGTGCGGCAAACCAATCAGAATTAGCTGATGACGTTGCCAGGGCAACTAACACTGTACACATATGAGGGCTTTACTTGCTCCAGAGGCAATGCAGTATGCACATACAGTAAGGCTTCAGGATTCAGAGCTACGATGCAGATGTAGGATATTTTGTCTGTTTTGTCTGTGTGTGTGTGTGTGTGTGTGTGTGTGTAAAATATATAACTGTTTCAGCTTCCTCATACAGATGAACATGCAGGCCTGCTAGGCTTGCCTTTTATCCTTCGCTTGCAGTTTCACAGTGCAAGCAAACACACACACACACACACACACACACACACACACACACACAGAGCAGAGCCAAATAGCCTTTGAACACAGTTTTAGACACTTAGACACAAGGCCTGATGTACTAAGCTGTTTTGTGCCCATTTTTAGACGTAACCAGGATGCATTTGAGGTAGGATCGTGCAAAAGGTAAAAGCATAAAGAAGAACAAGGGTGATTCCATGTCAAATCAAACAGTAGCAAAAGACTTTCCTACCACTCCATCTGTGATTTTGCTCATTTTTTCTCCATTTGTTAGTACATGCACGAGAACGATTTTGTTACAAAATGGAACAAAATTTCAATATTTGGCCCACGTCACTTACTTCTAGGACTAAGATTTACTCCTATGCTTTGGACCACTACCTTCCGCATAATGCAGTTGCGCTTGAGTTTCGACATTCTCCTTTAGGATTTTCTGGTAGAGAGCAGAATTCATGTTTCCCTCAATTATTGCAAGTTGGCCAGGCCCTGAAGCAGCAAAGCATCCACACACCATCACACTACCACCACCATGCTTGACCGTAGGTATGATGTTCTTTTTGTGCAATTCTGTCTTTGGTTTACACCAGATGTAATGGGACCCCTGTCTTCCAAACAGTTCCACTTTCGACTCATCAATCCACAGAACATTTCATGGTTTTCTGAATAAATTTATCATAAAATGTGATCTGATCTTCATCCAAGTCTAAGAATAACACAAAAAAAACCTTCTGATCTTTCATGTCTTTATTGAACACACTCATTCAACATTCAAAATGGCAGTGGAAAAAGAAAGTGAATCCTTAGAATTAATAACTGGTTGACCCCCTTGGCAGCAATAATCTCAACCAGGTGCTTCCTGTAGCTGTGGATCAGACCTGCACATCATTCAGGAGGAATTTTAGCCCATTTTTCCTGGCAGAACTGCTTTGGCTCGGTCATATTCTTTGGACGTCTCATGTGTATGGCTTTCTTCAAGTCATTCCATAGTATCTCTATTGGGTTGAGGTCTGGGCTCTGACTCGGCCACTCCAAAAGGTGGATTTTGTTTTTCTGAAGCCATTCTGTTGTGGACTTCCTCCTGTGTTTTGGGTCGTTGTCCTGTCACATCACCCAACTTCTACACAGTTTCAGCAGACGTACAGACATTCTCACATTATCCTGAAGAATTGTCTGATATACTTGGGAATTCATCTTCCCCTCAGTGATTGAAGCTGGCCAGGCCCTGATGCAGCAAAGCAGGCCCAAATCATGACGTTTCCTCCACCATACTTTACAGTTGGGATGATGTTTCCATGATGATATGCCGTGCCCTTTCTACATCAGATGTAGTGCTGTGTGGTTTAAACAAATAGTTCAATCTTAGTTTCATCAGTCCACAAAACATTTTGCCCGTACCACTGTGGAGTGTCAATGTGCTCTTTTGCACACTTCAGTTCTTTTTAGTAAGCAGTGGCTTCCTTCGTGGTGTCCTGCCGTAGATTCCCTATTCGTTCAACGTTTTGCGTATTGTAGACTCATGAACAGAGATGTTAGCCAGTTCCGATGATGCCTTCAAATCTTTGGTCGTCATTCAGGGTTGTTTCTTTACCTCATTGAGGACTCTTCGATGTGCTCTTGGTGTCATTTTGACTGGGCGCCCAATTCTTGGTAGAGTAGCAACAGTCCCAAAGTGTCTCCATTTGTAGAATGTTTGCCTAACTGTAGACTGGTGAATTTCTAAAGTCTTTGAAATCACTTTGTGACCCTTGCCAGCTTTATGTTAATCAACTATTCTGGATCGTAGATCCTCTGAAAGCTCTTTATGGCGAGGCATGGCTCACATAAGCGTGTGCTTCTTGTGCAGAGCAAACTCAAAAAATCCCAAAAGGTTGAAATCCAAAAGGTTCACATGCTTTTTCTTGCCACTTTATATACACACACACACACAGTATATCACAAAAGTGAGTACACCCCCTCACATGTTTGTAAGTATTTGATTATCTCTTTTCATGTGACAACACTGAAGAAATGACACTTTGCTACAATGTAAAGTAGTGAGTGTACAGCTTGTGTAACAGTGTAAATTTGCTGTCCCCTCGAATTAACTCAACACACAGACATTAATGTCTAAACCGCTGGCAACAAAAGTGAGTACACCCCTAAGTGAAAATGTCCAAATTGGGCCCAATTAGTCATTTCCTCTCCCCGGTGTCATGTGACTTGTTAGTGTTACAAGGTGTCAGGTGTGAATGGGGAGCAGGTGTGTTAAATTTGGTGTCATCGCTCTCACACTCCCTCATACTGGTCACTGGAAGTTCAACATGGCACCTCATGGCAAAGAACTCTCTGAGGATCTGAAAAAAGAATTGTTGCTCTACATAAAGTTGGCCTAGGCTATAAGAAGATTGCCAACACCCTGACACTGAGCTGCAGCACGGTGGCCAAGACCATACAGCGGTTTAATAGGCCAGGTTCCACTCAGAACAGGCCTCGCCATGGTCGACCAAAGAAGTTGAGGTTGACTGTGTGAATGAGCAGTCTCTTTTAAAGGGTGGTGCGAGTGTGTGTATGATTGGAAACAGGTGTATTTGATTAGAAGAAGGTGAACATGTCTGTGTGTTCGTTTGGAAGTTGTAGTCTGCGTCAGCCATGTTTGTAGTCTAAGGTACCTTCTGGGAAACAGAGTCGCTGGTTTGCTTTGACATGACAGTAACAAAATGTGTCATGGTCTTACATGACCATGGTAGAACATTTTGGGCCCAATATTAAAAAAATTGTGGCACAAAAAAAAAAACCAAATAAAAAGACAGCTTATCACCCAAAGAACACCATACCCCTGGTGAAGCACGATGGTGGCAGCATTGTGTTATGGGGTTGCTTCTCTTTAGCTGTGACTGGAGCTCTAGTCAAGAGGGAGTAAATCACGGATGGCTCCAAATATCGATCTATTTTTACACAAAACCTGCAGGCCTCTGTTAGACAGCTGAAGATGATGAAAACAATGTCACCTTTCAGCACAATAAGGACCCAAAGCACAAATCCAAGACAACAAAAGGAATGACTTCAAAATAGATGATCAACATTTTGGAATGGCCCAGTCTGAGCCCACACCGGAATCTGATCGAGATTGTAGAATGGCTTGAAAAAGGTGCTGTGTACAGTAGATCCCCTTGCAATGTGATGGATCTTGAGCATTTTTGCAATGAAGAGTGGAATAAAGTGTATAAAAAAAAGTTGGAGTGATTGGGGAATGGCTACCAGCCCTAGGGGCTTAAGGGGTTAAATGCTGCCTCCTGAAATTGAATTATATCTTATATTGTTATATGAATTTATGTATTTTATATATGTAAAATGTTTTAATTAAAGTACAAAATGAACTTTTCCACGATCTGAAATTTTTTTTTGTGAGATGCGCCTGTATACTTCAACCGTGAAGGAAGCTATTTGACCATGACTCTGTTTGAATCAATTACCAAAGCTGAGCAGTTGGTTACAACGATACGTCCATATAAAATCCTACAAACGTCCCACCAGTCGTTCTTGACATGTCGTGCTAACGAGAATCTCAGACAGACTCCTAGACACACTGATGGATGGACAGACAGATGGAATGATGAAAAAAAAAAAAAGTCAATTCAAAAGTCAAAAGTTGATATGCCAAAAACCCTTGCGAGGGATATGGAGGTTTTTTATCGAATAAAGAAATAGAAGACAATACACAACAAAAATTTAGCACTGTACTTGCCTTGAATGATTCTCAAGCATATAACGATATTATCATATCCAGTATTTAACTTGACCAAAGTGAAAAAATTCTTTCTTTTGAATTTTTTTTTTTTTTTTGTACATTCTGCTGCGGTACTTGTAACATAAATAAACACAAATAAATCTCATTAAAAGAAGTTTTACATATAATTACCTGGGGGAGGCCTCTTTCTGAACACTGCCATGCCTCTGATGTTCTGGCGCTCGGTCCCATGGGAAAATCTTAACACACACATGCACACACAGACAGAGAGAGAGAGAGAGAGAGAGAGAGAGAGAGAGAGAGAAAACAAAAAACACCGTCAACAGGATCTCAAGGATAAAACAGCGGACGAATGACTGCTCACTAAGGGAATATAGTGATATCTAATCCCCAGAGCTACAGCACAGTTTGGTCTGCTTAATGGGCTGACTGCCATTTCTTCAGACCATGACTTTATATCAGAAAATGTGTGGCTTTAAATGCAATTTTTAAAAAAAGAGAGACATTCGTTTTAAAAAGGTGTTGCTTGACTCATTGGTCTATGATGGTATTTCATTATCGCTACAGTGTAAATCCATTAAAGCTTTTCTTGTGCTTATAAAAAAAAAATAAAACCCTCAAAAATACCTTGCCATCAGATTAATGAACACAACGCAGATTCAGAAAACGGTGTCATGTTTACGTTTGACACGTTTTTACAGCTTACAAGCAATTATTAACACAATAGCAAAAGGTACATACTTTATAGCATTTGTCATTTGATCTTAGCGCGTCTACGTGTCTGTAGGTTGTCCTCTGAAGATGACCCTGAGAAACGCAATGCTTTCAGCCTATCTCCCTTTTTATCAAAAGAGCTTATAAAAGGTACTGAACTGCGTTCTGCCCACACATACAGCGAGCAAGACACTGAAACAAAGAACAAAAGGATGTCTTACCTGTTCAGCCAAAAATAAAATAAAATAAAATAAAAAAACAGCATAAGCCCAAAATCCTTTTTCCTTGTATCCTTATATAGTGTATCTGACTTTTTCCCCACTCGCTCACTTCTATATGCTTTGTTTACACTCTTACACTCTTTCTCCTGATTGGCTACTGCTCCTGCCAATCACTATGTAGCTGGACCTCTTTTGTGTCTGAAATTGCAGAGTGTGATCACATCTTACTGTCTGGGCGTGCATATGATGAATGTAGATGGCTCATCCTGACAAGCATTTCCAACAAAGAATAGATAGACAGGCCTGTTTTATCCAGGAATGGCAACCATGCAAAAGCGGTGTAAAGAAAAGGGATATCTCAGGGATATCTCCCCAGTAAGCAAACTTCAAACCTTCCAAGACACCAAAACAGACGTTCGCTCTAGCCATTCACCGGCCTCACAATCGTGAATCGTGACCACAGTCCCAAGACACCACCCAGGGCCAAAGCAAACCTCTCGAGTCCTAAGGGAGGCTAAGAATCTTTCACTTCCAAAGTGCCACAAGGAATCTAGCCTTCCCACAACAAACTAAAGTGGACATGACGAGGAAATGCATAGACTAGCATACTGCACCTGGTGGCAGAAGGGAAGCTTGCAAGTCCCACCAGACACAACACACAGTGGCCACACACCAGCTAGACATCAGCCTCACCCTGTTAAGATACTGTTTTATACCCAATCATCTTACTGACCTGTGGCTAATTAACCTCCAGCTGTTTCTTTTTAGTAACACCTACTTTTCCAGCCTTTTATTGCCCCCGTCCCAACTTTTTTTTGAGACGTGTTGCGGCTATCAGATTCGAAATGACCTTATTTATTTATTAAAATGGCACATTTCCTCAACATTTGCCATGTTTTCTATGTTCTACTGTGAATAGCACATGATTTACAAATCACTGCATTCTGTTTTCATTTACATTTTACACAGCGTCCCAACCTTTTTGGAATTGGGGTTGTAGATCTGGAGCATTTCTACAAGGAAGAGTGGAACAAAACTGGCGAATCATGATTAGTAGTTGGTAGACTTTGGTACACTAAAGCCGGGTTCACACGGTACGGGTTTAGCAATGTTTTGGTCGTCTGAGACCAGTTTTGAGAATCCAAAAAGATTCCTTTAATCCTAGGCCAAAGTCTGTAGCCTCTGATCTCTAGTCTGACGTGGTCCCCGACAGCCGATTAACAGCCATTCCGATCAAATTTTTCCTCCGGTTAAATTCTGACAGTGTCAGAAGATTTGAGCCACAGTCCTTTAGCGCGGTTTCTCCTACTCCGTACGAGTCTTCCTGTACGTCTTGATCGGCGTACAGTCCGACATTAATCACGACGGAGATCCTACAGTTAAGAGGTATGCAACCAGGCTGTTTTTTTCTGTTCCTTGTCGTTGTTTTTTCTGATCAATCTCGATTTCTGCTGAGGCACACAGATGCAAGGGTCAGATTTTGAATCCATGGACCCAACCTGCCTTGTTTCAAGAGTCCAGGCTCGTCGAGGTGGTATAATGGTGTGTGGGGAATGTTTTACCAAGCAATCATCGCTTGAATGCCACAATCGACCTGAGTGTTGTTGCTGACCACGTGCATCCCTTCGTGGCCACAATTTACTCATGGTTACATCCATCCGGATAATGCACCATGTCACGAAGCAAAAGTCATCTCAAACTGGTTCTCTAGTGGCTTTCCCGGTGACCTGATCTGAATCCGATAGAACACCTTTGGGATGTGGCAGAACAGGAGATTCGCAGCCTGAAAGTGCGCCTGAAAATCTGCAGGAATTGTGTAACATGGACCAGAATCTCAAATAAAACCAGCCATAACATAAACTACCTGCCTAATATTGTGTTACCGAAACATCTCCGACCCATCAAGGCATGGACTCAACAAGACCTCGGACATTAGCATAAGACAAGTGCATCCTGGTGCCATTCCCCAAGTAAATGATGCGCACGCGCCCAGCTGCCCACATGACGTAAAAGAAAATGTGACCATCAGACCATCCATTGCTCCATGGTCGAGTTCTGATCTTCACGTGCCCATTAGGTAGGTGCGAACAGGGGGTCAGCATGGGCACTTTGACCAGCAAGCTGCAACGCACAGTCTCCTGATACCTTTCTACAAAGCTATATATGTAACAATTTGTGCTACAGTATCACTTCGGTGGGATCGGACCAGATGGGCTAGCCTTCGCTCCCCACGTGCATCAATGAGCCTTGGGAGGCTATGACCCTTTTACTGGTTGTCGTTCCTTGGGCCACTTTTAGTACGTACTAAACACTGCGTACAGGGAACACCCCACAAGACCTGCAGTTTTGGAGATGCTCTGACCCGGTCATCTAACCATCACAATTTGTTTGTGATGGTTAGATGACTGTGATGGTTAGATGACATCACAACTTGGTTCATCAACGTGCTTGGTTCATGCTGATCGATTTGAACAATGCATACTATCTATCCCCCTCAAAGAAAATGTCTGTATGTTTGCATCTCAAGGCCAGTACACATGCCAGATAGCACTCTAGAAGGTTCTACTGAGGCCAAGTGTTCATGTATTCACCTTTCAGTAGTGTTATTCCAACTGCTTGCATCAGTCGAAACTTGCAAGGAAAATGGAAATGTGATCACCACATCACAGACAAGGACAAACTCGTGATTATTAATACAATGCGCAAATGGCTATGCGAGAAGGATTCCAAGAAGCTCAAACAGACATTTTAGAAACAGGCTTTTTTTTTTTTTTTTTTTTTTTTTACTTGGAATAACTCCAAATCAACACAGAGGTCAGGAAGTGACTGACTAACACACATCTAGCGGTTGCCGCAGGTCATACGACAAAGAGGAATTAAACGAGGCATAAC
>CM022757.1:35686950-35799450 GCA_012411365.1 Ameiurus melas
TGGATCCACCCTGACCAGGAGAAAGCGGTTATTGAAAATGTACGATAATAAGGTGGAAGAAAAGTGAGTTTCTTATTCTGTTTCTGTAAAGTGGTGCATTTATTACCTTGTTAGTAAGATATGACCAAAAAAAAAATGTTTAAAAAGATAAATAATGGTATAATTTAGCTGGTGTATAAAAGTCTCAAAATTGAGACTAAAGAGGGATAAAGGAGGCTTCAATAAACAGTCAGTAACTTCAGTTGCTTCCAGTCTACGAACCAGATCTAACCAGATACATTACGATTCATGTAGCAGAAATAGCTCTCCTTGCTACATTTCCTGCCTTATGTTATCAACCAATTAGATAACATTATTTCTTTAAGAAGTTAAATATAACTCTAAATTGGCCATGGTTGTGAATACGTGTGCGCACGTGTGTTTGTGCACGTGAGATGCCTTGCAATGGACCACTCCATAAACATCCGCTTCATAATGATGAAAGATAACAGGAAACTGGGGCGTAAATGTTAATGTTTGCGTAATCGTTATGTTTTTCGTTACATGGAAGCCACTTTGAAATTCATTTCAGTGTCCTGAGATTGACTTTTGACTGGTTCTTGATCAGGGTCAGGAAGGTGCCACTGAATGAAGGCTTGGTATAAAAAGCAGCCCAGCAACGCCCCGAACAGAGGAGCTACCAGCGGCACCCAGAAGAAGTAATCATAGCACCTAAGTGAGTTACAGAGACAGATGAAATCTCAGTAAATCAAATACCATGTTCATGAAATGTTCATCGTTTATGGGTACGACCAAACAGAGAACAGAGCGTGAGTGTTAACAACGATCTCGGACTTACGTGAAGACTTCAGTGCCCCAGCCTGCTGTGAGAGTGAACAGCCGAGGCCCGAGATCCCTTGCTGGATTTATGGCTCCACCACAGTTAGATGACATGGCAATGGCTATTCCCAAAACAACAGCTGCTACAATTGGTGGGAGCAAGGCATCAGGAGCAGGTCGGTTCTTCTTATCACTTAGGGGCAGGATGCACAACAGCAGTGTAGCAGTGCCGACCACCTGGCCATAGCATCATGAAGAGAGAAAATATTACAGCTCAGATCACGTCCAGGGTTCTATCGAGTCCTGTAGTCAACTCATCAGCTAATGTTAAGTGTATTAGAACAAGGTTTTCTTTGCACTGACTAACCAGATGGTCATGTAGAAATGAAAAACAGATGAAGTGTATAGATTAGACAGGGCAGATTATGCGCTTTTTTTTTTTTTAACTAATTATCAAGCAGTTCAGTATTATACACGCTGTTCCTTGAGGTATAAAACATAATGTCATAAGCAAAGCCAAATATATCATATTTAAGAAAATTCCGCCCTGTTTTGTGCTCTTTTTTTCCCCCACAACACCCAGAATGATTATCCGTTATGCTCTGAAATTATTTAAATCTTCTCAATTATTATTGTCTTGCTTTTGTTAAATACTGATTGAGAACGTGTGACTGTGTGGTCTATTGGTCTGTTTCCCTATACATAATTCAGCACTGACCTGGTCAAAGATGTTGGTCTGTAGGGACGTCCCCGGTGTGGGGTACGTGGCAAAGATGGATGCAGTTTCATTGGGACCATAAGCAGTCAGAATCCCACCACTGTAATTCATTATAGCATCTAGAGCAATGGAAAGACAAAAATAAAATGTATACTGCCTTTCCTAATGCTGCCTAATCATAGCGCATTTTAAAAATAAACCAAGTGTAATCCGTGCAGTATTATCAAAAATACAGTGCCCACCACTAATATTGGCACCCTTGGTAAATATGAGCAAAAGGAGGCTGTGAAAAGAGCTTTTTTTTTTTTGATAAAACTGTGATTTGTTTGCAATTTGTTTGATATCCATGAGAGCAGAGTATTTTTGTGAATTCTTTTTAACAAAAGGTTAAACGATAACGACAATTATAAGTATAATTAAGTGTTAACCTAAGTATTGTCTGTGGAGGACTGACAAATCAGTCATTTTGGGGGTCATCTTCTAATGACACTTAATCTAATTTAAAAACTCAGGGTTGCTTTGAGTTATGCCAGAAGCCTCACCGTAGTACATGATGTAGACAACTGCAGAGGCAAGGTAGGCCCCTAGCAGCTGAGACAGAGAGTAGGGCAGAAGGGAGCGCCAGGGAAGATCACCCAACACACAGAAACTCAGAGACACCGCAGGGTTCAGATGAGCACCTGAAGGGTGGGGAGAGAGTAAAGGATAGAAGGTTGAGGTGGTAACCAGCAATACAGAACATTTAGAGTTCACAAAACCAGGAAATAATAATCAAATTAATCATAATGAAACTATTGTACTTAATACTCAGTATAATTCTTTCAGTTTCTTAATTCTCACCTGACACCCCCATGCAGAGGTACATGGCGGACATGACCCCCACAGCAAAGCTCAGGTTGGCTGACAGATACTGCCCCTTCAACTGATCACCGGTCTTCACCTGAGCTGCTGCGGAACAGCCGAACAGCTTGAGCAGAAACCGAGAGGCGCGAGGTTAACAAGAAATAGAAGAGGAAAGAGAAGCCATCTCATTTACACCACTGTGGGCAAGACTAGTGCAAAAAATAACAAAACCTTATCTTTTAAACTGGTCATTCAGACCCAAAGCATATTTGATTGGGAAGCTGTAGAAACACTCTATCAACAAGTGACCTAGTGAGAGATGAGCAAAAAAAAAAAAAACAACAACCACAACAATAACAAAAATTTTGCAAATTTAATAAACGGGTGGTTTCCAGGAATCCAGTAGGAATGTATCAACTCCAAAGGGCCACTGATGTCTATGTCTTAAAGCATGACGAGTTTGATTGACTGATTTGAGGTTGGTTTTTAATTCACTTCTTGCATTTTCAACGTTTTCCACAACAGGTTTTTATACATACTGTAGAGTGCTGTAGACTTCTCATATCTGATTGGTCCGAATCAGATTACTCATAACTATAACTTCTATTGTAATAATGCACTCTTTTTAATACGTTGGTTGAGCTACAGGTGAACTGATTAAAAACCATGTATGTTTATTGATATGGTGAAGTTTTCTGTGAGGAGACGTTTATTTAGCTTTTGTGGAACGTGAACCCTAGTGAAAGAAACATTGACGATGGATGAACTCTTATTATACAAGTTAACTGTTAACTGTTATTATACAAGTGATAACAGGAGCTTAATTGTTTCCAAAACATTAAATGTAAGTTATATGGAAGTATAATAGTGCCAAATGTCCTCAAGGTAAAATGGCATGTTGAATGACATAAATGGAATAAAAACATATCGCAGTGATATTACTTGAATTTTTCTGCCCAGCATTAACAGTGCTTGAATTCATTTCCTCTGCAATTCATTGGGTTTGTATATTTTGATTGAAAATTAAATTCCAACATTCAAAATTCAATGCACACATATTCACCTTCCTAAAATATGGTTCCAAAATATTCAGTTGTTAAAATACTTTAAGAATTATTGGTCAGGTAAAATTTCAAGACGTTATTTTTCAAGGCTGCAAAAATTCAGGTCTTAAAATTCAAGTCTTCACATCTGGGTCTCACAGGACGAGCAATGGATAGCCATACTGGGTGGCTGTGGCACAGTTGGTAGAGCGGGTTGTCCGATTCCCGGCCCGGGTGACTGCCGAAGTGTCCTTGGGCAAGAACCCCAAGTTGCTCCTGATGGCAAGCTAGCACCTTGCATGGCATGGTAGCTCTGCTACCATTGGTGTGTGTGTGTGTGTGTGTGAATGAATGGGTGAATGAGACACAGTGTAAAGCGCTTTGGATAAAAGCGCTATATAAGTGCACATTTACCATTTACCATATTACTTCTGTAACACGTTACTCTGGCTCCCTAGTGGTGGGATTGTGCAGACCAGCCACAAGAGAAGATGAACCTAACGGACTGGTATAAAGTTGTATTCGCAGACATGCGCAAATTAAGGGACTGTCTCTAAAGTTACATATTGGTATACATGTTTCTAAGGTCAATAGCATTTGAATGAAATGAAGGGTTCATCTAGCTGTCAACTATGTCACCTACATCACCACACATTGTTTGGAAGGGTTTCAAGAAAAGAAAAAAAAAAAGCATCTACTCTCATCCAAAAACAAACTCAAGTATCATCAGTTTGCAAGACACTACTGGAACATCAAATGGGATCGGGTTCTGTGGTCAGATGAAACCAAAATAGAGCTTTTTAGCAATAAACACCAGAGGTGGTTTTGGCACACAGAGAGGTAACCTCATGCAGAATGTTTAAAATGGTGGTGGCGCTTTAAAATTTCGGGGCTGTTTTTCTGCCAGAGGACCTGGACATTGTGTTAGGATACACGGCATATTTGACTCTATCAAATATCAACAGATATTAAATGAAAACCTGACTGTCTCTGTCAGAAAGCTTAAAATGGGCTGCAGCACAATGATCCAAAACATACATCAAAATCAACACAAAAATGGTTTACTGTCCACAAAATCCAGGTCCTGCCATGACCATCCCAGTCCCCTGACTTGAAACCCATAGAAAACCTGTGGGGTGAACTGAAGAGGAGAGTCCACCAACGTGGACCTTGAAATGTGAAGGATCTGGAGAGATTCTGTATGGAGGAACGGTCTCAGATCCCTTTCCATGTCCCTTTCCATGTCCTCCAACCTCATCCGACATTATAGGAGAAGACTCAGAGCTGTTATCTTGGCAAAGAGAGGTAGCACAACGTATTGACTAAAAGGGTGGCAATAATTGTTGCACACCGATATTTAACAAAGATATTTTTAAGAAAACTGTGTTTTGTTTGCATTTGTTTGATCGCCATGAGAGTATGTTTGTGATTTGCCTTTAAAAGATCAAAGGGTTGAACAATAAAGATCTTTTCTCATATTTACCAAGGGTGCCAATATTAGCAGAGAGCACAGTAGATAGATAGTCCCTCATAGAGTGTAATAAACAGTAGATCACATCTAATTACCAGCCATCACTCACAGGTACAGAAGTGTTACCAAAATAGTCAAACTAAACAAAATGTACTTTTTAATTGAAAGTTGATTCTTCATAGAGGACTCCTCTGTCTTTATCGTTGAGTCTTTGACATAACGAGCCATAATATCAGGTTAATGATTAGCATATACGCCATATCTTAATATGTGGGTAAACAATAACAAGATAAGATTACTGCTAAAATGTAGAGTTTCTAAAGTCAATTAATTGTAGAGATAAATGCTGCAGCAACATTTGATAGTCTGAGAAAATCAATTTTTCATGAATTTACCAAGTTACTATTGCAAGTAGGAAGACGGCCTGGAGGTCATGAAAATGTTCTGTTGTTATCAATAAATTATGCCAGATTTATATATATATATATATATATATATATATATATATATATATATATATATATATATATATATATATATATATATATATATATAATTACAAATGCATTTGAGGTTAAAAGCCTTTACTTTTTACAGATTCTTAGAAAAAAATATTATATATATATATATATTAATTTAATGTCTACAAATATATATATATATACATATATATATATATATATATATATATATATATATATATATATATATATATATATATATATATATATATATATATATATATATATATATATATATTTGTAGACATTAAATTAATTCTCAAACAGTTTTTGTTTTAAATCAACAATATTGTTTTGCTGGGAAATTGTTCGCAAACTTACATAATGTGACGTATTGTGTACCGTAAATGTCTTAAAGAATTGTGATATTGTATTTTTGTCTTATATTTGTCTTATATAAGTTATGAAAACAGTAATAAAACAACATGATACATCCTCCTGAGATGATAGCTGATTGTGCATAATTTCTTTCCATAGGATTGTACTGAGAAATAAATTGAACAGGAAATTATATAATGTTTTTCACATATTTGTTAGATTGGCTGATTAGCATAAGTCGAATTGTACCTATTACTCAAGATGGTTTCTGTTTTTATCAGAAATAAACATTGTGGAGCTAAAACTCACCAAAAGTACAAAAGTGCCAATGATCTCTCCCAGACACTGTCTGACTAAGATGTTGTTTATCTTTATCCTCATCATCATTTTCCTCACGCGGCACAGTTGGTGGTTCTGCATGTCTTCCGCTGTCCGGCTGCCTCTCTGCTGCACGCAGGTGCTATGAGGCTGCTCATATGTTTTTACTTGCTGTCGTTCATGTGATCCAGTACACTTTGGATCATTGCTCTGATAAATGTAACATCATTAATAACTTGGCGTAATGGTGCTGAGTGAGAGAGATAAGATAATATGTACTTTCCCTGTACCCCAGTGGTGTAAAGCTTTCTCGAACTGTCCCTGCTGCCTCTCTGCTACTCTCAGGTGCTGTGTGTCGTGTAGAGAATCTGAGGTGGACGCATTTGCAGGTCATTTGGCTTTAATGAGGAACAGATCAACAAATCCAAAACATTAGGCAGAATCAAGGTCGCACAAAAGGCAAGGGCCGGGCAACGGCAAACAGGGTTAAATGGGCAAAGGCAACCAGTGTAAATCAAGAGACGTAGCTCGGACAAACCTAAACAGCAACTATGGGAAACAGACTTAGCATTGTCAGGTGCACAAAGACAAAACTGTGCGTATACTTCCCCTAGAACAGAGAAACATAAATGGTGAAATGTGCAAACTCGTTAAAGGGCGAACTGTAAACAGGTCTGAGAATCAAGACACAACAAAAGATACAACCAATGACGGTACGTGGGTGGAGAAAGAACATGAGCCATAAAAAAAACACAAGTGGCAACGTAAACAAACATATGATAACACAGAAGAGGACACTGCTCTGCTTAGCAGTTCTCAGTGTCACATCTCAGTGTCGCTCCAAGGGCGCTGTCGGGGTAACACTCCGCCACTACCCCCACATCCCTCCCCAGTGTCTTAGCAATACCACAATAAAATAAAAAAAACGTCTGGAGCTCGGCAGGGGACTTCGCATCCTAGGCCTAGGTTTCCTGTGGTGGCCAAGAAAACTTCAACCACTGCTACTCCTTGAGCTTGGGGTCCTGTCAAAATAGAATTGGTTCTATAGTGAGAATCCTTTCAGAGGGACATCAGTGCGTCGACGTGAGCTGGGGTGTCTAACAGGGTTAACTGGCAAAGACAACAAACTTGGATGACGAGACCTAGTCATGCAGCACTCAGTGTGTGGAGAGAATACATGACATATGAAGCTGCTCACATTTTTTGGACTTGCTGTCCATTATGTAATCCAGTATACTTTGCACTCCATTGCTTCGATAAACGTATCTTGGCAATGTATCATTAATAACTTGGCATACTGGGGCTTAAAGAGAGATAAGATAATATGTGCTTTCACTTAATGCCAATGGCATCAAGTAGAGAAGAAGCAATAGTTGTTTTTTTTAGGAATATTTCTACTGTACACAAATAGACATGTTTCTGTATACTTTAACTTTTGCTTAACTACATTCTCAAAAGCAAATAGCTACATTTACTCATATATGTATTGACATTTCACCAGACACATTATATATTAGAAAAAGCTATTAATCATTCTCATCCGGCTCATCCTATTTTCGAGAATAAATTCCAATCGCCTTTCCAGTCACCAAAATGGCTCATCGAGAACGCAAGTCAGCTCCCAACGAACACTCGAAAGAGACGTCTTAAACGATCCGAGTCAAAAATTCAGTAGCGCAGTGTGATTCGGGAAATGCTTACTGCGGTTAACCTTAGTGGAAGGACAGGTCATTTAGCCACATGAAAAATTGCAGGGGAGCAGCTTTCAGCGCTAGTAGTGCTACATGCTGTGAAGACTTTAAATGTAAATAAGAGAAACTAAACTAACAGATTTCAGTTTCTAATACACTATATGGGCAAAGGTTTGTGGACACCTGACCAACAGACCTATATGTGCTTGTTGAACATCCCATTCCAGGTTTAGTCCGTCTTTTGCTGTTATAATGACTTCCACTCTTCCGGAAAGGCTTTACAGTAAATTTTGGAATGTGGCTATGGGGATTTTTGCCCATTCAGCTACAAGAGTATTAGTGAGGTTGGGTAATGATGTTGGGCAAAAAAGCCACAGTTGGAATTATAGTTCATACCAAACGAGCTGGGTGGGGTTTAGGTCATGGCTCTGTGCAGGCCACTCAAATTTAGCTTCGCACTCACTCCCCTGTGGTGCATCGGCTGCGCATCTGACTCTCGTGCTGTGGAACGGAGTTTGAATCCCGACCTCATCTCACCTTTCTCACACATGCTTACTCCTTCTCATCCTTTAATAAATCCCATTTCACCTTGGATCCCTGTTCTGCATTTAGGTCCCCTCGTCTCGGTGTCCATAACAATATGTATATCATTTCAGATTGTCACACTATGCTCCCAGTAAAAATATGCATAGGCCTACTAATCTCTGCTGAATTTGATAGCTTTTGAGAGCCAAAAATAATCAGATCCATCAAGTAAACTGAACGAGAGCTCAAGTGCAAGTTTATTCCTCTATAAAATTATCAGTGGTAGTGCCACGTAATGGAGGTTAGGATGGATGTAATTGCAGTTAAGAGCTTTGATGAAGATCATACTATCCAGAGGGAAAGGCAAAAGACATAAACAAAGACTGGCAGTAGTCAGGTGATCAAGCAAACAGGCTGGAGCAGGTAAGGCAGAAATCATTCTGGGAAACGGAGTCGTGAGTTTGGCATGACATAGACAGATAGTGTAGCAGACCTGGACATATCAGTTTAGAGTCTGACAAACTATGGATAAAATTATTATTTATTATTTTATTATTTAATAACTGGTTGACCCCCACCCTTTCCAGCAATAACCTCAACCAGGCACTTCCTGTAGCTGTGGATCAGACCTGCACATCATTCAGGAGGAATTTTAGTCCATTCTTCCTGGCAGAACTGCTTTAGCTCGGTCATATTCTTTGGACGTCTCATGTGTATGGCTTTCTTCAAGTCATTCCATAGTATCTCTATTGGGTTGAGGTCTGGGCTCTGACTCTGCCACTCCAAAAGGTGGATTTTGTTTTTCTGAAGCCGTTCTGTTGTGGACTTGCTCCGGCGTTTTGGGTCGTTGTCCTGTCACATCACCCAACTTCTACACAGTTCCAGCAGACGTACAGACATTCTCACATTATCCTGAAGAATTGTCTGATATACTTGGGAATTCATCTTCCCCTCAGTGATTGAAGCTGGCCAGGCCCTGATGCAGCAAAGCAGGCCCAAATCATGACGTTTCCTCCACCATACTTTACAGTTGGGATGATGTTTCCATGATGATATGCCGTGCCCTTTCTACACCAGATGTAGTGCTGTGTGGTTTTTCCAAATAGTTCAATCTTAGTTTCATCAGTCCACAAAACATTTTGCCCGTACCGCTGTGGAGTGTCCATGTGCTCTTTTGCAAACTTCAGGCGTGCAGCAATGTACTTTTTAGTAAGCAGTGGCTTCCTTCGTGGTGTCTGCCGTAGATTCCCTACTTGTTCAATGTTTTGCGTATTGTAGACTCATGAACAGAGAATGTTAGCCAGTTCCAATGATGCCTTCAAATCTTTGGCTGTCATTCAGGGTTGTTTCTTTACCTCATTGAGGACTCTTCGATGTGCTCTTGGTGTCATTTTGACTGGGCGCCCACTTCTTGGTAGAGTAGCAACAGTCCCAAAGTGTCTCCATGTGTAGAATGTTTGCCTAACTGTAGACTGGTGAATTTCTAAAGTCTTAGAAATCACTTTGTGACCCTTGCCAGCTTTATGTTAATCAAATCATTCTTGATCGTAGATCCTCTGAAAGCTCTTTATGGCGAGGCATGGCTCACATAAGCGTGTGCTTCTTGTGCAGAGCAAACTCCAAAGGTTTGAGGGGTTTTTTTTATCAATCAAAGTAGCTGTAGTCCACACCTCCAAACTCATTTTCTTAACCAGACTCCAGGTGTGCAAAATAAATAAAAAAAAAAGCTTTTTTGTGGTCATTAACTCAAGGGTTCACATACTTTTTTCCACAAGCACTATGGGTTTTTTTTGGTTGTTCTCAATGAAGACATGAAAGATCAGAATTTTTTTGTGTTATTATTTTAGACACAATATATTTGTCAGATAACATTTTATCACAAATTTATGCAGAAAACCATGAAATTCCAAAAGGTTCACATACTTTTCCTTGCCACTGTTTTTGAAAAAAAAAAAAGAAAAACTGGTCGTGGGTTGTGGTCTTTTGGGCTTGTTTTAAAAAATATGGTTGCCTGTTCGCAGGTGATCAGGCTGATGATTTAAATAAATTTTGTTATTGCTTTTCAAACTCCAAGTGGTCTAAGTTTAATATGTTGCTGAGGGCCTAATGAAATCCTTTTCCATTCCAGGTTGTAACAGAACAGAACTTTTAAGGGGGCTGAAGGTACTGTAAGGTACTGTAGTTACAAGTGAGGAATGCAAGTATGGAAGCACCAGCAACTTTAGAGAGATCTGATCTGGGGATGAACTAGAATCAAAGTATCATTAATTTTAATACAATTTGAAACTACTGTATATTTTATACAGCACTGCTGATATCCAATGAGACATACAGTCCTCTCCCAGAGGAACAGACAGTCATACAGGCATACAGTCCTCTCACAAAACAACACACAAAAATAAATGCAACAGTTTGGTGATGTCAGCGGATCACCGGTTTGATGCAGTTATTGCAAGCAAGGGATATACTACCAAATATTAAGTGTTATTTACTTTAACTTACTTCAAGACTATCTGTTCCTATACTTTTGATACACAGCTGTATGTTTCAGCGAAGCCAGAGGACAGAGAGCAGCTTAGTAAAGTTGAGAATTGTGTAAAGGACATTAGACGTTGGATGCTAACTAACTTCCTTTTACTTAATTCTGATAAGACAGAAGGACTTGTATTAGGACCACGTGTAGTTAGAAGTAAGCATTCTGATCAGATAGTAATTCTGGGTGGACTTTCCGTTTCGTCATGTGCAGCAGTAAAAGACCTTGGAGTGATTACCGACTCCGGCCTATCATTTGATGCTCATGTAGATAATATTACTAGGATCGCCTTCTTTCATCTCAGAAATAATTCGAAGATAAGAAACATATTGTCACTACATGATGCAGGAATATTAGTTCATGCATTCGTCACCTCTAGACTAGATTACTGTAATGCCTTACTGTCTGGATGTTTCAGTAGGTATATAAATAAGCTCCAGTTAGTCCAGAATGCAGCTGCTAGAGTCCTAACTAGAACTAGAAGATACGACCATATCACCCCGATCTTATCAACACTGCATTGGCTCCCTGTGAAATCTCACACTGATTATAAAATACTTTTATTAACCTATAAAGCACTAAACGGTCTCGCATCACAGTGTCTAAGCGACCTTTTGGTTTTCCATGATCCGCCACGCCTACTTAGATCAAAAGATGCAGGCTATTTGACGGTACCTCGAATAGTGAAGGCTACAGCAGGGGGAAGAGCCTTCGCTTATAGAGCCCCACAGTTATGGAACAGTCTTCCTATTAGTGTTCGGGACTCAGACACAGTCTCAGTGTTTAAGTCTAGGCTTAAAAATCTATTTGTTTACTCAAGCCTACCCTGACTAGATTTTCTGTTATGCTAAGCACAGTCCTAATAATCTTTTCTCTCCCGCTCTCTTTCTGTCGAGCCACACACGATGTGTGATTTATGGAGATAATAGAGATCCTGATCCTCTCTGCTCTCCGGACCTGCCTGATCCGTTTCGGATGTCCTACCTCTGGATGGAGCTCTCATCTACTCCAATTCCAGACTGCTGGGACCACGGCTGCTTCTAAGGCCAAGCAGACTCCATATAAATCCATAATGAACTTTTTTCACACTATCTACTGTTACCCAGACGAGGACGGGTTCCCTTCTGAGTCGGGCTCCTCTCAAGGTTTCTTCCTCTTATCATCTTAGGGAGTTTTTCCTTGCCACCTTCGCCACTCAGTTGGGATAAATTCACACCTTTAATATCTGTATACCGTGTTGATATTTCTGTAAAGCTGCTTTGAGACAATGTCTATTGTAAAAAGCGCTGTACAAATAAAATTGAATTGAACGTTTCCTCACCTAAAAACTGGGTGGTCTGCAACCAAACGTGTCATGTTTTAAGCTGCTTAGATCTAGATCTAGATGTAAATATGAGGAAATGACAGCTGAAATTCTGATCAAAGGAGATAGTATAGTAACCTGTATTAGCAATTGTCTGCTGTAAAGTGCTTCCAAGAACATGCAAGAACTTGCAGTGCACTATAGTTATTTATTCATTCTCAATATGAGGTCAAAACAGCCTGTCATATAACAGATATGATAGTCATTATACAAAGGACAAGTTTTATATTTAATAAGAATGTTAAATATAAGCATTTTATAAGCATAATATAAGACACCTATGCCACACTGTAAACTAGGACTTACAGTGGATATAAAAAGTCTATACACCCCTGTTAAAATGTCAGTTTTTTGTGATGTAAAAAATATATATATATATATAATATTAAACCAAGATAAAATCATGTCAGAGCCTTTTCTACCTTTTTCTGAAATTTGAACCTATTAATTAATGTGAAAAACAATAAGGGTGGAAAATCAAAAATGTACAATGACCTCAAAACTAATACTTAGTTGAAGTACCTTTAGATTTTTAGCACAGCATTCAATCTTTTTTCAATCTTCTTTGACTTTTTCAATCAGTTTGGCAAGGGCCAATCCAAAACCTTGAACTTGTTTTAGTGAAGCCGTTCGTTTGTTGATCTGGAGATTTCCTTCGGTTCGTTGTCTTAAATTTGTATTTGGAGCTATGCATTATTCCCTCCACTCTCCACAAAGCCCCAGTTTCAGCAGAAGAAAAACAGCTCTAAAGTATGATGCTGCCACC
This sequence comes from Ameiurus melas, assembly GCA_012411365.1. Lineage (NCBI taxonomy): Eukaryota > Metazoa > Chordata > Actinopteri > Siluriformes > Ictaluridae > Ameiurus > Ameiurus melas. The sequence continues at coordinate 35,699,880 of CM022757.1, forward strand.
ACCGTGCTTCCCGTGGGGATGGTGTTCTATTTTTGTTGTTGTTGTTGTTGTTTGTGCAAAACATATATTTAGGTATTGTGGCAAAAAGTTCAACTTTGGTCTCATTAGACCACATTGTTCCACATGATTTTGGGAGATTTGATGTATTTTTTATTTATCTTTTGGTTAAAAAAGGCGAGAGGTATGAAGAATTAATGAGATTGTTGTCACCTGTAGGGAGCAACCAGTACTTTCCAGAAACTGCTGCAATTCTTTTAATGTTGCTGTAGGCCTCTTGACAGCCTCCATGACCAGTTTTCTCCTAATCTTCTCATCAATTTTAGAGGGATGTCCTGTTCTTAGTAGTGTCACTGTCATGCCATATTTTCTCCACTTGTTGATTATTGGCTTTACAGTGTTCCATGGTATATCCAATGCCTTTGAAATTTTTTCTAACCCTCTCCTGGTTGCTATTTTTCAACAATGAGATCCCGTACCTGCTTTGATCTCGTTGTGGCCCATGGTTTTTCCAGTTGGATGTTACCATGAAGAAGTCAGGAAAATCCTATAGGAACAGCTGTACTTTATTTGAGGTTAATCAGTCACTTTAACTGATGGCAGGCGTATACTAATTAGTATTTAACATGAGTTTGAATGAGACTGGTTCATTCACCTAGTTATAAAAGGGTGTGCACACTTATGAAAGCTGGGCATTGGAGTTTTTTTTTGTTTTGTTTTGTTTTTTTCAATTATTATTGTTTTCTGTCTAAAATGATTCTTATTGTTGATCACTTTAATTAATACGTTAAAATTTCGAATAGGTTCTAAATTTTAGGTAGAATAGGTTCTGAGACTGTTTATCGTTTTACATCACACAAACCTGCCATTTTAACAGGGGTGTGTGGACTTTTTATACCCGCTGTAGTTATTTTAAACATGATGTACTGTATACTGGCTCAAAAAACTAAAGGGAACACTCAAGCAGCACAATGTAACTCCCAAGTGTTCCCTTTATTTTTTTTGAGCAGTATATCTTGTAATCCTCTGAACGCATGCCATCGTATGTGTATATAGAAATATGATTACATTTTAATTATTCCAACATTACTTAATCCTTTAATCAGAACAGTGCATTCGATACACATAGGACTGAAAGATGAGTCCGAAGCCAATCGGTAATTGTGTAACAAGCTTAATACAAACTTGTTATAGAGCTAATCAATTTTCTTCTCATAGGGCTGTGTGTTGCAACTTCAGAAACTCGAAAGTTAGGTCAATATTTACACAGAACGTTCTACATATTCACACTTCTGCTATGCAGGTGCTTGCTGTCGAAACTGCCAGCAGTTCAGCATCTTTTTGTGTGTATTTACAGTAGCTCAAACATTACTGTCAAAAATATCGTGGTTACGTCAGACAGCACACTGTGGTGTGGGTCATAATAGAACGCTTCACTGGATATCTTGCAACAAAAATTCACTTACATTTAATGTCAGAATCGTGAACAACTGAGACATGCCTTTGTTTTTGGCATCCATGTTCACTCACTGTCCGAGTAGCACTTAAGTCTGAAGCTAAATCTGAGGTCTGAATACTAATGTGTGCGATTCCGTTATTAACTCAGAACGCTGCACACTTAACTCAACTCTGAATACAGTCTATATATGAAGTGGTGACAAAGGAGATGCCGTCATTATGACTGGTGAGGACGTTGCAGTAAGACCTCCACAGGGCCAGGGGGCAACCTCTTGATCAAGTGCCAGACCTCGAGCCGTCTCAAACCCTCCAGACGCTGACCTTCAACCTCCAACAGTTCATCTCCAGGGAAAACCTTTCCATCTGGTCCACCTGAGTAACAGCAGTAGATGGTTTACTAGTGAATACATTACTATAAATATTTTAGAACTACATATCTTAACATCTTTTCCCTGGTGATTACAAGCCAATGTATATATCTAGAGGTGAATGTCATGTTATTTATTAAAATGAATCAGAATCGGTGTGTTTAAATGTAATAATTCATGAAACTGTATGAGTGAGATACGAGAAGAAATGTCTTTGCAATTATCAGACAAATGCAGTCACTAAACATTAGCCATTAAATATGGAACGTGGCATGCATAATTAAAAACCCTTACAGATATTCATGTTCCTGGTACATATACCTTTTTTTTCGGTTTATGGCTACTTTATGACTGTTATCTTAGTCTGATTAGACTATGGACTTATGAAATGCTTTATGTTCAGTGCTTCATGTACCGATCGGAAGGTTGTGAGTTCAAATCCCAGCACTGCCAAGCTGCCACTTTTGGGCTCTTGAGCGAGGCCCTTAATCCTCAGCTGCTCAGTTGTATAAATGAGATAAATGTAAGTCGCTCTGGATAAGGGCGACCGATCTGGACTTTTATGTCATAAAAGTGATAAAAGTGGGTTCTTACCCTGAAAGAGCCTCTGAACAGTGAGGGGTTTGTCTCCTAAGATGGAGCCCACACCTCCCTCCAGACTGAAGCCCAGGTCAGAGCTGGATTTATTCAAAGTCACTCGCACTCTGCTACCTGTGCAAGAAACATATGTTTGTCTTATCCTTGTAAGGACCTTCCACTGACTTTCCTTTCAGGTGTACGGCAAAAAAGACAGCTAAATATCCCCACAAGGTCAAAACTATCATATATTTTCATCCTCCTATCCACACACACACACACACACACACACACGCACACAAACAAATAATAATAACTGTATACTAATAGTAAAATAATAATGGTAATAATAATAGTCACATTTGAAGACATACTTTTTGTACTTTTATTAAAAGAGCACAAACATGTTACACACAGAAGTATGAAACTAAATAAATTAGAATAGCAAGTTTAAAGTACAGTGCTGTGAAGAAGTATTTCTTCTGTTTTTGTGTATAGCTCATACTAAATTGTTTCAGATCTTCAAACAAAATACAACATAAAAGAAAGGCAATCTGAGTAAACACACAAAATATTTTTTTTTATTTAAGCAAAAAAAATAAATAAATAATAATAATAATAATAATAAACTATCCAACATTCATCAATGTGAAAAACTAATCTGATTGTGCCACCTTTAGCAGAAATAACTGAAACCAAATGCTTCCGATAACTGGAGATCAGTCTTTCACTTACGTCTAGGACTAGGATTTATTCCTATGCGTTGGATCATTGTCTTGCTGCATAATCCAGTTGTGCTTGAGTTTCAATTTACAGACTAAAGACCGGACATTCTCCTTTAGGATTTTCTGGTAGAGAAAATTCATGTTTCCATCAATTATAGCAAGTTGCACAGGCCCTTAAGCAGCAAAGCATCTCGACACCATCACACTTCCACCACCATGCTTGACCGTAGGTATGAGTATGATGTTCTTTTTGTGGAATTTTGTGTTTGGTTTGCGCCAGATGTAACGGGACCTCTGTCTTCCAAACAGTTCCACTTTTGACTCATCGATCCACAGAACATTCTCCCAAAAGATTTGAGGATCATCAAGGTGTGTTTTGGCAAAATTCAGACGAGTCTTAATGTTCTTCTGAGTTATCAGTGGTTTTCAAATGGTTTATTGATGCAAGAGACCTGTATTTCCTTTGATATTGTCAGCTTTTTTGTGACTTCCTGGATGAGTAGTTGCTGTGCTCTTGGAGGAATTTTGGAAGGTCAGCAACATCTGGGAAGATTCAGTACTGTGCTCAGTAATCAGGCCTGGTTGTGTTTAGTCCAGCTGAACCCCATTATGAACGCAGTTTCATAGATTTGGGGAATTATTAACTATGGGAGCAAATACATTTTCACACAGGCCCACATGGTATTGGAAAACCTTTTTGTATCAATAAATAATATTAGCATTTGTATTTTGTGTTTACTCAGATTACTCGGGTAGATATTGTTTTCATTTCTGAAACAATTTAGCATGACATATACCCAAAAATAGAAGATATTGGATGAATACTTTTTCACAGCACTATATAACACTGATCTTTGATCCTGTATTATATGTATATAATCAGAACTGGATTGCATTTTTTTTTTTTTTACAATAATCTATCCAAAACTGTTAATCACGCATGTCCCAAAAGTAAGAATTGTTAAGTAATATTATCCGATATGAACTGTTCACACTGACTTATCAGAAGCTTCCTTGTCTCAAAGTGCAGGAGAACTTTCCTATTATTATATAAATATTTACTGTATGTATTGCAACACACCTGGATTCGCAGCTGCTTTCTGTGGACTGTCTTTGGTGCTATAGCATGTTTCAGTGACATCACCTCGTCTGATGACAACCACTGCCATGGGCCCCGCGCTTTTCGGGGGGGGTAGGGTTTTCAACACCTTTTCAAATTTTTCCCCCCTCCTGTGGGGGGTAAAAAAAAAAAAACCCCCCCCCCCACCCGGATTAGTGTTTGGTGTTTTTTTTTGTGGTTTTTTTGTTATTTCTGTTTTTTTGGAGCCCTCCTGGGATGCTATACCACTGCGTAGCACCTTGTGAACCTGAAAAAGGTGAGAAAGTGCTTACTTGTTTACAGTCACAGAGCAAAAAAAAATCAATAAATGATTATTATTGGCTAAGTTTAATTATGAGACCTCTGGCAGGGGTATCAAAATAGCTCAAATTCTAAACCTCAGTTATTTTCAGGATCAAATGCGCTTATATCAAAATACAACAGTAATCTTGGTATTTTCTGACGTATGTTTCTCACATGCAATAAACACTCACCGTCATAGGTTTATTCTGATCCACTCCTCCAGCCACAGTGAAGCCAAGTCCAATTCCTGCCTCCTTATGTAGGACAACCACATGCAAATCCTCATAGTCCTGCAATAAATAAATAAAGAATATACATTCACGTACACATCTACACCTACTCATCCATGCAATTATCTAATCAGCCAATAATGTAGCAGCAGTGCAATGCATAAAATCACACAGATACAGGCCAATAGCACCATGTAATGTTCACATCAACTATCAGAATGGGGGGGGAAATGGGATCTCGGTGATTTTGACCATGGCATGGTTGTTGGTGCCAGTTGGGCTGGTGTGAGTATTTCAATAAATGCTGATCTCCGTCGACTTTCACACACAACAGTCTCTAGAGTTTACTCAGAATGGTGCGATAAAGGGGAAAAAGACATCCAGTGAGCTTGTGGGAGATTTCAGAGCAATATATTTGACAGCTTAACCACCACATTCATCTAAACCCCAAGCGATGGAATATCTTTTGGAAGAATGGTGTTCATTCTTCCATTACAGTTCCAGGGACTTGTAGAATCCATGCCAAGGCACGGTCAAGCTGTTCTGGAAACTCATGGTGAGCCAGCACCTTATGCTTTTCACTTTATGCTGTTATTTAGTTTGTCACCCAGTTATATGTTGTGGGGGTGGGGTTTAGCTGGAGTCTACAGCGTGAGTATGATGGTTACTGGCCATTCTCCTACTACAGACACCTGCTAAACCCCACCCCCACCTGCCACATATAATATCTTTTTGAGCTTAAAAAGATTTGTAGTACCTCTAAGGCATCATCATCATCATTATCCAAACACCTGACATCATTCAATAAGCACTCCAGCTCATCCATGTCTAGCAGTGTCACAGAGGACAGGGCAGAAACGTCTGAGCTCATGGACAATGTACGCTTGGACATCCAGTTCTCATCATCCAGCCCACCGAGACTGCGCAGCTCAACAAGGCTGTTAAAGAGAAATGGAGAAGAAAAGTAGAAGAAATTAACCATGAGGAATGGAAATAGCAAGAAGAAGATTTTCACAAAAAAAAAAAAAAAGAACCCAGAATGCTTTATTTACTGCAGAAATTTTGGACAGAGTGCAAGATATTAATATTTGGTAAGCTAAAAATGTATGTTTAGTTTAAGCTAATGGCGACAGGATGCATTGGCTAGCATAATCATAACACTTGACATGTAGTGGTGGCAGATATCTTATAGAAACCACAATTATAACAATTATTTGGCAAATACATTACCATTGCTGTTTACCACAGGTCTATAGTTATTGACATTTTACATCTCAATTAGATTAGATTATTGATAAGTTTCTATAAACAGGTTTTTATCACGCATTTTTGCAACACAAAGACCATATATGAAAACTGTCAAGCTATGATGCAAGCAAAAACACTATTTTCGTAATTATCCTCAAATTGTAACATCATACCTCATAGAGAAACTTCTATTGCTCATGTTGCTTGTGATGGTTACTGATGACTCCCCTGAGTCAGAGTCATATTCTCTCTCTGTTCCCTCGTCGTCATCATCATCGTCGTCGTCGTCTTCACCGTTCTCATCATCAACCCCTTTATGCATAATCCACCTAATGACTTTTGCAGCTACTTTTTCATCTTTTATTGTGTTGCTGAGATCACCTGACGCTGAAGAGAAGACTTGGATAGGAGGGATTACTACTGAGTCACTAAGGAGATGGGATGGTGATTTAGAATTAGCACTGGTGCCTGTTAGCAGTGTTGACTTTACTGCGGTAGATGAATCTGGATGTGGTAAAACAGGGGTGCTTTCTGACATTAGAAACGCTTTGTCTTTGGTAGACTTCAAAGATTTGCTCTCAGATTTTGGAGAGAAGTCCTTAAGGTCAGAGTGGGATACATTAGTGATCCCATTGGGCTTCTGGAAGTTGTGGGACATTGCAGAACTGACATAATTCCTAACTTTTTCTTCAGGTAAATGAATGTTTTTAAGCTTTTGAAAAGATTTAGGATGACTGCCTTTGGAGGAATCTGGCTCATCCACGTCTTTGTTCATCATAGTAAATTTAGCCTCATTCTTCTGGTCAGATGGAGATTCATCCGGTAGTTTCAAAGTCTGCACAACTCCAGGCTCCTGACATTTAGTTCCTCTACTTTGGGTTTTCACTGTTGATCCTTCTTTATCTTGTGCTGTGATCTGGACGGGCCCACTTAGATCATGCATATTCTGTGGCTCATTGCTGACTTCGCTCTTACTAAAAAGATTCTCTCTCAAGCATTCTCTATTCCAGTTATCCAACCTTATACCTAATGACCTTTGTGAATATGTCTTATTCACACTGGCCACCACTGTTGGCTTTTCTGAAACTGAAAAAGCCCTTCTGGGGTACTGAATCCGTGATGGACTCTGGCTTTGCAGAGCAAGCGCCTCAAATTTGTGAATTTTGTTTCGCACTGAAACCGAGGATGGTTCTTGGACATTCTCTATCAAGGCCTCGGCCTTCTTGTTTGGACTTCCGGTGGAGCCGAACTCCAAACCAACCCCATGTTCTTGATGATGTTTTTCACTGTCTGCTGTCATACTTTGGGATGATTGAGGTTTGGTCTGTGGAATTATTCCTTCCTGTGAGCTATGTGGTTGTTTTCCTGGAATTGTCTCCATGCCTTTTGTCTGTTTTGAATTACTAGTCATTGTTTCTACTTGACTCTCTACTTCCTTCGCAGTGCTTTTTTGGATATTAATGCTATTGCTCAGCCCATAGGCTGAATATGAAATTGGAGCTGTAAAATGTCTGTTTCTTGATCTGCCTAAAGAATGACTTCCTAGTCCTGTAGAGTGTCCAGTCAGTCTTCTCTCGTTGTACATACTATTGTTAGTCACCAAAGATATCGGATCTTGGCTAAGGGGTTTCTCTTTAGACCGTGTTGACATTGTATCCAAGTTATCTGGCAAGGTAGTAAAATTCATTTGTTCCTTTTTGAAGGGTGTTTTTGGAAAGGTACCAAACTTTTCTGGTTTATATGAAACTGTCTTCACGTTACTGAAAGAAGAAACGGATGGGGTCTCATCCAACGACCTTCTAGTGTGATTATTGCTATTAAAACTTGAATCAGTATCATGGGCACTAGAAAAAGTGGCAGAGGAGATGATTCCATGTAAGACTCTTGAACTTGCTTCACTATTGTCCTCTAAAACATTTTGACCATCTCTGCCCAATACACTGTGGTTCCTAGTGATCTCATTGACCTTTGATACAGTGACTGGAGATTTGAGATGGTGCTCTGCCTGATCTGGCTTGGTACCACTATGTCCAGAATGCCAGGGACCTTTTCTTCCCTCTGTGCTGTCCTGGCTTTGACTTGCTTTTAGTCTGGATGGGAACGACTGGGCAAGAGCCATCGTTCGTACAGGTGAAGTTCCATATACTGCTGAGGCAATGAGTCCATTGCTGTCCTGCTTTCTTTGAGCAGTTCCTTTGAATGGTTGGATTTGTAATGATACTCTCTTTAATGGGCGGGCCATTTCATTAGAGCTTGGTCTATTGGCTGCTTCATTTGCCAATAAACTCTCAGAGTGTTGTATGGATCTCCCCTCAAAGTCCTTAATATTTCTGATAACTTCCATCTGATTCTTTTGTCCTCCTTTATTTGTTGATCCTCTCCAGTCTAAGCTCTTACTTCTGTTAGCCACAAATGCTTGTCTCCAGTCTGTTCTTCCACTCACTTTAGTGGTGCGACTCTCAACACAATCTGGCTTCTTTTGAGTGGTACTGCTCGTTTCAGACATGTCTGCTTTTTTTGTGAAGTCGAGCTGATTCAGAACTTTTGGTCTTCTTTTGTCAATCATATCAGTATCTGAAGATGGAGGTGAAAGAGTGTGGACTCTGGGCATCTCTTCTCTACACTCTTTGACACTTCTGCTTGCTATTTGTGTCTCACATGTAGACGTAAAACTACTAGCTTTGGTGAGTGATTGCTGTCTTTCCGAAGCAGAGCGGATTTTGAACCTAACAGCAGACTGTGCTGGGGCTGCGTGTGACTGACTTTGGTTTTGTTCTTCAGAACATTTTGAAGATTCTCTATTTCCAACTCTCGGGGCAGATTCTGATTGATAGGCAGAGTATTCAGGCACATGAGTAGATCCAACAGAGATATCCATTTTGTACAGTGAGTAACAGCACATGCATTACAGTGTGATTAGCAGGAAATATTTGAAGTTCTTTTTAGTACTTGGTTTCATGCTCACGTTCCATATTTTTTATCACATAAACAGTTTTGTAAATGTCCATACCGAAAGTGGGTAGGTAGTCAGCTATGTAATTCAATCCGCACAGTATGATCAAGAGTTTCCAAGTGTCGACGTGGCATTCTTTTTAAGTAATCCATAAACAAAACAAAGATTTGTTTGTCAGGGTGCAGGTGTGGCTTTTTAGCACTGCCGAAATGTTCAGGTAAAAGTGATCAAATGTCCAGCAAAGTACGAACCGTAAACAGCAAATAGTACTCCATTATTTATATCTCCATATGTTGGAAGCTAGCTGTCCAGGAAAATCTTCAGCCTGAGTATGTTTCTTTGCTCCCTTTTCTTTCGCAGAATGTCGTGTTGGGTTCTCCAGGGTTCATTAGCTGACCTTGTTGCTCTCTGCCTCTTTCTGCAACGGACTTTTTTCAGATTGTCCTACCATCCAAAGTCCTACAAAATAGATAGATATAAGTATATTATATTTCCTTATAGTACAAACTTATACGGTCATAAGGATAAACAGAATGATGAGAAATCCAATCATGAGATATCATAAAGCATGGCAGCTTTAACGCAAATGAAACCTAGAGTCTGTAGTGAGAAACGGAGGTGAAGATACAGAGAAAGACAAAATTTTATTCACGACATTCAATGTATCCTATAGACCCGACCTAAATACTTATATATACACTGAACCTGAAGTTAATTAACGATGATATCAGTTTTACGTTTTCACTACCAACATGCTTTTAGCTCTTAAATGCGGTCTTGAGCTATTATACCAAACAGATCAACGTGAGATGTGGGCAGACATACCCAGACATAATCCGGACAGTTTACTGTAGCAGATTAGAAAAGTACACTACATTGATTTGTTGTAGAAATCAAGACAAGAGGTCCACAGGCTGGTCACGCACCTGTAATCATTCAAAGCAGTTAAAACCTCTGAATGAGACAAAAATCAGACAGCCTTACAGACACAGACGCTAATTTACATACATACTGGCGGAAATCATCCGTTGAGTGAGGCTGAGAAACTACGCATGAGAAAGAACTCACTTGAACATGTCCATCATACTTATTTGATCCTTTCAGTAATACTATAACGTGGTCACAAAGGAAATCCCTATATGCTCGGCTAAGAAAATACAGGTCCAGAGTTTCGTATCGTTGAAGCAGAACTACAGGAAGGGAGGCAAGAATATAAATGAGGTGTGTTTTGGTGCAGGCATTCAAAGGAGCCAACACCCCCGCAGGTAAAGATGACATAAACACAACTGACTGAAAAATAAAGTGAGCAGTGAAAAAAGCCAATGATGATTCGGAGTGGCGGTAGATGTGTAATTGATTGGTAGGTGGTCAGAGCGAAGAGATAGATCGGTGAGATTACCTGGGTGACTTTACCCAGGCAGTGTAGTGAGAGAAAGGTGATGTTGGATGTACGTTCACTTGCCTCTCATGGGTGCCCCCCCCCGCCACCCACAAACATCTGACACTGGTGCCTGAATGACACCTCGACCAACCAAGTGCTTGGTTCCTCAAGATCGTTGAAGATACCTTGCAAGTCAGAGCGCAGTGGAGTGCACTTCCTCCTCCCTGTCTTTCACTCATTCTTTTTTTTGTTGGTGTTATCCATGTGCTTTTTAATCTTGCCTTTCAGGTTTTACTCTCACCCCCCTCATTGTTACACCTTCCCTTCCTTCTCTCGGTTTCTCTCTCTCCTCTCTCCTCTCTCTCAGTTTCTCTCTGTCTAACTCTATCTCTCTCTAGCGGAGTCATTTTCATATATGAAAGGAAAAGAAACTACAAGCACGCACATACATTTCTTGTGAGCACTCAGATGACCAGGATGGTGTACAATTTTGTTGGTCTTACAATTCTCCTTTGGTAAGAAATTGGTTATGTATTCATCCACTGCCTCGTTTCCTTTTATATAAACCACATATGATGGCAGCATGCTTGTCTTGTTTTCTTAGTGAGTCATGCTACTCCATCTTGGGTGGCTTGAGATTCCAAGCATGTAAACGCTCATCTAAAATGCACGAGTAGAAGGTGCCTTAGTAAAGGTTATTTAGGTCTCCTTAGCTGGGTTGCAAATTCTTTGCTGTACTACAGTTAAACCATTCTTCTAAAATTCTCATCAAAGCATCCGGTGAGCCCTCGTGCCATGTGGACTCATCTAGCCCGCTATCTAGGAAGTTTTGTGGAATAGATGATCAATCTGAGACAACATCATAATTCCTCTATAGGGTGCCATTTTTTTATGTGTTACCCCAAGCCACATCACCTGCACACTATGACATCCCTTCCTCACACACACACACACCCCCCCCTTTGCTCAAACAGATTTGCAGTGTGTCCATACCAACATAAATTGGCTCACACTGGCTAGTGACTACTCATTTTCATCAACATAGACATTGTGTGCACTTCTAACACCCCCTGTCTGGTGAACCAAGTCTCCATAATGGTGAATAATTTTTCAGTTGCTAGTGGGACTTCTGGTTCCTTGCCTTGAACATCCTCTTCTCTAAATTTCGCCTTCTTCCTCTGCTTTGATTTCACTTGGTTTCTGTTCACAGACTACGCAGACTGGTATGTTCCCTTCGTATTTAGCGACCGTTAATTGAGTTTTCCATTGGTATTTTTAACTCAATGTTCCAGGTTTCTTCAATCATCTCTCCTAACCTCATCGTGACGAGCTTTCAACTCTCATTCGTGGTTAGGGGGTTTGTGTTTCGTTGTAGATCCGAACCGACGCTTTACGTGCAGGTGTTTCAAAGTGGTGTTGCATCATCTGGATATTTGCTTATTCATGGGGTGACTGCCCTGCTTTACAGGTGGAATCGTTAAATCTCCTTTTGAATATCACCTTGACTAGCTTCTGCGAGCGTCAAACACACTTTCTTTCAAAAAATCAACTTTCCCCTCTCTTATGGTTGGAGTAAGTATTCAAGGTGTTTCCAGGTAGGTTGGTGACCACAATTAGTATAAACTTGTTTGGAGGATAACATTTAAGGTTTAGAAACTAAGTGCTAGTGTAGAAGATTACCACTAGTCTGTCAGTCACTACAAAAGATACGTAGGTGTAATCTGTGTTGTTTTATTGCTCAAAAATCATATAATATCTGGTTATACCGGTGGCGTGCTGCAGAACGGATTTGCCCATTCAGCCACAAGAACATTTGTGAGGTCAGGTACTGATGTCAGGTGAGGAGGCTTGGGGTGTAGTCAGTGTGATACTTCATCCCAAAGGTGTTCAGTAGGGTTGAGGTCAGGGCTCTGTGTAGACCGATAAAATTCTTCCTCAACAGCTTTGGCAAACCATGTCTACATGAAGAATACTTTGTGCACAGGGGCATAAACATGCTGGGACAGGTTCGGGCCCCTTAATTCCACTGAAGGGAAATTGTAATACTTGTTATCTGGTAAAATCCCTAGTAAGGACTGTTTAAAAAGCTGCTCTGCTTGATACACTTGTACCAGTGCCACACACACACACACACACACACACACACACTATCCTGTCAGTGTCACTGCTGTGTCCAGGTCAGTGGTGGCCCCATGGAGATCCCTTTCCATTCAGGGATGGGGTAGAGGGCAGCTGGAAAAACTATGCATATGGACATATGACCTACAGTCAGTAATTGTAGCCTTACAAAGTGCACTGATATGGAACGTATACTTGAAAAGTAAATATGACTAGAAGGTGGGGTCCTACTAGACTCGTGACTTGGATCAACAATCACTTGATGTAACTGTGCCCCCAAACTTATAAACTAATTGACACTTGTCTGGTTACTCTGGTTTCCACTCATAACCCTACAACATGCTGGTAGGTGGATTGCCTTAGATGAAGTAGGTGAAGATGTGTGCATGGTGCCTAACAGTGCCTCCATCAAGGTGTATCCTTGGCCGTGGTTGGGATAACTCAGATAAGCTTTAAAAAAAGAAGGCTCTACTCTATTGTACCTTTTGCACGTTTGGATGTGTCATATTTGATCCTCTTTGTGCCAATAAATAAAGTTGATACAGTCTATCAAATGACATTTTGTTGTAGTTTTCACCATTTAAATGAACAAAAAATTGATCATTCTCATGGGAAAAGTAAGTACACCCCGATATTTATCACACATTCAAATCCATAACATTAGAATCAGGTGTTGAAGATTGGGTGCCAGTGATCAGAACTTAGTGCTTAGTGAGAGCAGGTGGAACCTGTTTTATTTAAACCCCTCTCATAACTAGTGTCTGGTTTCTTTTCCCTTTGTTATTGAGGTGTGTGGTGTCATCATGCCAAGATCTAAAGAGTTCTGTAAGGCCGTCAGAAAAAAACGGTTGTGGATGAATAAGAGTCTGGCAAGGGATTTAAAATGATCTCCAAATGATTTGAAATACATCATTCTACTGTAAGGAACATAATCTACAAATGGTACAGATTTCAAATGACTGCCAATTTGTCCAGGACTGGCCGTCCCAGCAAATTCAGCCCAAGAGCAGACCGTCTGATGCAAAAATAAGTCTCCAAGAACCCCAAAGTTTAATCACAAGATCTGCAAGTTAGTCTTGCAACTGTTGGTGTCAAAGTCCCTGCTTCTACAATCAGAAAGAGATTGTACAAATGTGACCTGCATGTGCCAGAAAAAGCCTTTGCAAGACTACAGTTTCCCAATGAGCATATATGCAAAGACCAGGTCTTTTGGAATAATGCGCTCTGGACAGACGAATCAAAGATAGAGTTGTTTGGCCACAGTAACATCAGACATGTTTGGGGCAAAACAAAGACAGCTTTTCAGGAGAAGCACCTCATACCAACTGTGAGGGGTGCGGTGGGTGGAAATGTTATGGTTTTAGGTTGCCGCTGTCGGGGCTGGAAGCTTGCATTCATTGTTCCTATTTTGCTTCGTTCAAGTTTCAGGGTGCTTGAAGATGTGAGGCCATCTGTCAAGTTGAAGTTGAACGAGTCAACCTTTCACTTTATAATGATCCCAAGCACACTAACAAATCCAACAAGCAATGACTCAAAAATGGAGGGTTATGAAATGGCCTAGTCAAAGCTGGATTGGATTTTGAAATGTTGTGGGATTTATTAGCAGAACATGCAAAAAACCCTCAACTTCTTCAAAGAACTGCTGGGGGGGGGTTTTTTGTGGGGTTGGGGGGAGGTTTTTTGAGCCTGGGTGGGTTGGCCTGGTGTTTGGGTTTTTGTGGGTTGCTTTCTTCTTTTGCCTCTATTTGTTTGGGGGTTTTTTACATTTCTGTTGAATAAATGATTGAAAAGTCAAATTTTCCTTGGGGTTTTGTTCATGTATATCACTTTCATTAAAATTTACCGTACTTACTTTTGGTGTATTTTCTTCTTTTTTTGCCTCTTCCCTTTTCTCATTTTTTCTAATGATGAGGTAAGTTTTTTTTTTTCTCTCTCCTTTCTCCTCGTCTCTACCCTTCTCTCATTCATTCTACTATTATCTCTTTTAGGTTATTTGGTTATAATAATAGTTATAATTTTGCATTGGCTTTCCCTGCTATATTCTGAAATTCTTCCTTCTGAAGAAAGATGACACCTTAAACATCTGCTGGTGAACTGGAATCTGACAAGTATTCTGACCCTTGACCATGTGCACTCACACACATTTCCATGCCACAATATTTCACCCAGCAATCCGGAACACGCAGTCATATACACCCGAAGACCAAACTAGTCCGAGCAATTTATGTTTGCTAACTCTCCAACACTTTAGCTAAATAGTCAACTAACTTAAATAGCTATCTAACATGAACAGAGGCCTCGGTTTTTTGTTAGGAGTTAACTATCTTTACAGAAAACACGACATGAGTTCATTTCCAAACGGCACGCTGTGTTAACCAAAGTGACAAATCACCAGCACAGCCTGCAATAAAATATTCTCAAAAATATTCATCACAGAACTATCCTCTATACGATGTTCCTCAATAGTAAACAGTGAGCGTAAAAGTGAATGAGTGAGAATAAAATTGAGCATGTTAAACCGTTGTGTAATTATTAAGGAGATTTACCTTGGTTGTTTTCTCCATCTCGATGAGCAAAATGCAGACCTGAACTTCCTGTAGTTGAAAGCTTGCTACCACAAACCCAAGACAGTAGGCACAGAAAGGAAGAGAGAGAGAAACAGAAAGAGAAAACAATGAAGAAGAGAGATATTACATATATCGCTGTACACGCGAATCCATGGTGATCATTTGTAGCTTTGAATTATACACTTTTTCAGCTATGGTTGTTAGTTTAGCCCATACAAGGCCATGACTATCAAAGTTGCCTGAACATACAGTAGTATGGGCACGTGGGGCTTTGTGCTTGCATCACACACCATATTGTTTAAAACAACTGCCATCTGGGGCAGCGGAAGCCTGGTTACGGTTTTAGAAAAAAAGAAAAAGAAAAAAAAGCTCTCTAAAATTAAGACCGTCTGAGGAGCTTACGAGTGAAATTAAACTAACTGATTTGTAGTCGACGTAAGCTATATTAAAACAAAGAATCTGTGAGGATTTATACACATGACAGATTGAAAACAAAAAAGAAAAAAAGGAAAAATATCTGTGTCAAGAAGATAACTTTATATATATATTTAGCGTTTTATAACCCAATGATCTTACTGCTCAGCTCAACTCAAGCAAGCAGCGAATAATCTCAGCACAATATTGGTTTTCGGGGCAACTACCACTGTGGTTCTGCAGGCCAGACATGAGCATAATTTGCTTACTCTGCTTTAACGCACACAGTTCAACTTGTCAGCTCATTTCCAGTTGAGGTGTGCCTCGCACCCGATGCAGATGACCCACTTTCTTTAAATAATATAGGTGAGGGGTAACAGATAAGATTAAGTACTGCAGAACGGGCTAGAAACCAGAACTTTGATCCCAGAGTGTTCAGGCATTTCTCACACGAGTAGAAAAACGGCATTGTCACTCGTTATTCCTTTGGGTTCGACCTTATGTACTATATAGTGGGAATCAGAGATTGGCTGATGCACCTCAAGGAGCACTTTTCTGAGCAAAGCAGCGAAGAGGCAAGAAGAACAAAGGGACAAATAGCTGTTGACAATGGTTTTTTAAACCAGCATTCACCATGACTTTGCGGTAAAGGTCTTGATATGTGTGTACAGTTGAAGCCAAAAGTTTACATAGATATAAGCAGGAAATATACAAAGGACATTTTTTCATAGCTGTGTGATGGCTACTTCAATGCTTTCACTTTTTTGTATTTAAGCCGTTTTGTTAGAACTTCGGAGGCATGCTTAGGATCACTGTCCACCATGAAGACCCAGTTTTGACCAAGTTTTAACTTACTGGTTGATGTCTTGAAGTGTTGTTTCAGTATTTCTAGATTATATAGAATCTAGATAATCCTCATTATGCCATCAGTCCCTTTTCCAGCAAAACACGCCCACAACGTGATGCTGTCACTCCCATGCTTCACAGTTGGGGTGGTGATAGTTTTTCGGATTAAAAGCCTCACCAACTTTCCTCCATACATAGCACTGATCATTATGGCCAAACTGTTGTTTTTTTTGTTTATTTGATCTGACCAGATAACACTCCTCAGTAAAATTGGTGATCATCTGCCAATGTATATCTGGCTTTTTTTATGCCGGTATTTAAATAGCAACTTCTTCTTTGAGCAACGGCCTTTCAGGCCATGGCCATATAGGACTGTCTTAATGGTGCCTAAGGTTATGCATCTCAAAATTATGAATTAGGTGATTAAATTCACACTGGTCTACAATGTGAACCATAAGAAGGCCCTGTAACGGTACTATTTGAGTAACACTACATCTATTCAGCCATAAAAGCTGTGATTCATGTGGTACAGTGCCAAAACAGAACAGTGCTCCTCCGTATAAGCAGGGTTTGGCCCACTGTATGACAGGTCATCATGGGCTAGAAGCCTAGCCCTACCGTGTCATGCTATTCACTCCACAAGGAGTGTTGCGTCCTCATAGGCACTACTGAGAGGTCTGTCTGGTCCAGATCGTGCAGCAAGCTATCTATCATTCCTTTGCTTTAGCCAATCTAAAACTTAATTAAGGTTCTACCCAATTCCTGAGTATGAAGAGGTATGCCAAGATGCAGCAAGATATTTGCATGCACTTTTGTTAAACAAAATTTGTCCCTTCATCCATCCATCCATCCATCCATCCATCCATCTTCTATACCGCTTATCCTACAGGGCAACCTGGAGCCTATCCCAGGAAGCGTCAGGCACAAGTTGGGGTGCACTCTGGACAGGGTGCCAGTCCATCGCAGGGAACAATCACATACACACGCACACACCCGTTCATTCACTACAGACACTTTAGACACGCCAATCAGCCTACCATGCATGTCTTTGGACTGGGGGAGGAAACCGGAGTTCCCCAAGAAAGCCACCGTAGTACGGAGAGAACATGCAAACTCCGCACACACAGGGCAGCGGTGGGCATCAAACCCCCAAACCTGGCAGTGTGAGGCGAACGTGCTAACCACTAAGCTACTGCATGGCCATTAAACACAAAATTCAAGATTAGTAAAAATAGTGTTCTTGGATATTAATTAGTATAACATCCCAACCTCTGGATGGAGCTCATTGCTCGACGACCCCAATCAGTGCAGCCTAGAGACTGCTGAGGATGGTGCCGCTTGAAGTACCATGAAAAGGGTTTTGGGCCTCAATTCCACATGGACATTCTCGCTGTGGTTGCTGGGACTACGTTTACTGCCTATCATCCTCATATCATCTTAGGGAGTTTTCCCTCACGACCGTCGCTACCGGCTTGCTCAATAAGGATAAATTCACACACATACAATCTGTATCCTGTATATGTTTCTGTAAAGCTGCTTTGAGACATCGTCCATTGTTAAAAGCGTAATACAAATAAAAAACTGAGTTGAGTTGAATAACAATGCATCGCTGGATTCTTGCCCTGTTTGCTGGAGTGCTACATTTAATAGTTAGACCAGTGGCTCATGCATAATATGATTAATATGGTTAATAATATTATGGCTTTAGTTATGATTAATACAGTTAGTACGGTTTTTGTGAGGGGCCAATGCAATTTGTGATTGACTTTCACTATGTGTTATGTGCTGGGCTAACCCTAACCCTATCGATAAAAGCTATAACCCTAACTTCTGACTAAATTTGCCTACATGTCAAGCCCTTGGCTGTAGTTGTAGCTCTCCAGCACAATAGGTGGTGCTGTGAGTAACTTTAATCGGTGGCGAAGAAGAAGAAGCAGCGGACAAAGCACGTCACGTGACCGGAACCGCGGCTGTTTGTCAACAATGTAGGAGCGTCCGCTCCGGAAAGCGGGCGCAGTTGTTGCGACGTTTTAAATCAGAATTCCGATCATTTGGGAATTTGAACGCCGTAGTTTTTTTTTTATCGGGGTTGGCCGGGTCACTATTTGCGAAAATGAACGAAAACTCGCCGCTCTCGGGAGTAAATGTAGTGCTTGTTATGGCCTACGGGAGCTTGGTAAGGAACTAGCTAGCTAGGTGGCTAACAGGCCATGGGCTAATTTGTGTGTGTGTGTGTGTGTGTGTGTGTGTGTATGTGCGCGCGCGTGCGTTGTTTTAAGAGCAGTCATTTCTATTCGACATTTCTATTCTACACAGGCATGTCTATTCTACTAAAGGGTAGTGTAAACATGAGAGGAATGGGCTGAGTGAAGAGCAGCACGGCTACGCTAGCATCTGGATGATCTGTCCTCTCTCGTGTGTTTTGTGTGTTTCAGGTGTTTGTGTTGTTGTTTATCTTTGTGAAGAGGCAGATCATGCGGTTTGCTGTGAAGTCCCGCAGAGGACCGCATGCCCCGGTGGGACACAACGCCCCAAGGGTGAAGGAGCTGCCACACCTTCCTGACTACTCTGCTGGAGCATTAATAATAATAATTATTATTATTATTATAATCAATGAGCTGGTTTTATTTCCCTGTTTCCAGGAACTCAAGGACGAGATTGAGTCTCGGCTGTCTAAAGTCAATAATATCCGCTATGAGCCACGGCTGCTGTCGCAGGACGATGACCGGCTGAAGCATCGTGGGCAGAATGGTGAGAAAGCATTTGCTCCGGCCTGAAACGTATTACATGTGTTTTTGTAAAATATATATATATATATGTACATTGAAACATTATTGTTATTTCTGTGAGAAGTCAGTGGCCGTCTGCCGCGCTGGAGTCACATAGAAACATCCATCCATCCATTTTTTGTACCGCTTATCCTACACAGGGTCGGGGGAAGTCTGGAGCCTGTCCCAGGGAACTCGGGACGCAAGGCGCAGGACACCCTGGACAGAGTGCCAACCCATCGCAGGGCACAATTGCACACACCCGTTCACATTCACACACCACGGACTCCAGTCAGACTACAACACATGTCTGTGGACTGGGGGAGGAAACTGGTGTACCCGGAGGAATCCCCAGAAGCACGGGGAGAACATGCAGACTCTGCTCGCACAGGGCGGAGGCATGAATCGAACCCCCGATCCTGGAGGTGTGAGACAAATGTGCTAACCACGATATCAGCCGATGCCGATTATTCAGAGTGATATCGGCCGAAACCGATTATTTAGAGTGGTATCGGCCGAAACCGATTATTCAGAGTGATATCGGCCGGTACGATTATTCAGAGTGATATCAGCCGATGCCGATTATTCAGAGTGATATCGGCCGAAACCGATTATTTAGAGTGGTATCGGCCGAAACCGATTATTCAGAGTGATATCAGCCGATGCCGATTATTCAGAGTGGTATCGGCCGAAACCGATTATTCAGAGTGATATCGGCCGGTACGATTATTCAGAGTGATATCAGCCGATGCCGATTATTCAGAGTGATATCGGCCGAAACCGATTATTTAGAGTGGTATAGCGGCATTGTTAAGTGGGCTTTACTTATTCAGAGTGATCTCGGCCGATAAGATAACCGATTATACAGTGATATCAGCCGAAACCGATTATTCAGAGTGATATCAGCCGATGCCGATTATTCAGAGTGATATCAGCCGATGCCGATTATTCAGAGTGATATCAGCCGATGCCGATTATTCAGAGTGATATCAGCCGATGCCGATTATTCAGAGTGATATCAGCCGATGCCGATTATTCAGAGTGATATCGGCCGATACCGATTATTCAGAGTGATATCGGCCGATACGATAACCGATTATTCAGAGTGATCTCGGCCGATAAGATAACCGATTATTCAGAGTGATATCGGCCGATGCCGATTATTCAGAGTGATATCGGCCGATGCCGATTATTCAGAGTGATATCAGCCGATACGATAACCGATTATTCAGAGTGATCTCAGCCGTTGCCGATTATTCAGAGTGATGTCTCCGTTATTTCAGTGATATCAGCGTGAGATAACCATTTAGGTGATATCAGCATAACGATTATTCAGAGTGATATCAGCCAATACCGATTATTCAAAGTGATATCAGCCGATACGATTATCAGTGATATCAGCCGATGCGATTATTCAGAGTGATATCGGCCGATACCGATTATTCAGAGTGATATCAGCCGATCCGATATCCTATTCGAGTCTCCATTATTCAGAGTGATATCGGCCGTACGATTATTCAGAGTGATCAATACCGATTATTCAGAGTGATCTCAGCCGATAAGATAACCGATTATTCAGTGATATCAACCGTTGCCGATTATTCAGAGTGA
Source organism: Ameiurus melas (assembly GCA_012411365.1). NCBI lineage: Eukaryota > Metazoa > Chordata > Actinopteri > Siluriformes > Ictaluridae > Ameiurus > Ameiurus melas. The sequence goes on from CM022757.1 coordinate 35,720,542, forward strand.
TGTCTGCCGATTATTCAGAGTGATATCAGCCGATGAGATAACCGATCATTCAGAGTGATATCAGCCGATACGATTATTCAGAGTGATATCAGCCAATACCGATTATTCAAAGTGATATCAGCCGAAAACGATTTTTCAGAGTGATATCAGCCGATAATATAACCGATTATTCAGAGTGATATCAGCAGATACCGATTATTGAGAGTGATATCAGCCGATAAGATAACCGATTATTCAGAGTGATATCAGCCGATAATATAACCGATTATTCAGAGTGATATCAGCCGATACGATAACCGATTATTCAGAGTGATATCAGCCGATAATATAACCGATTATTCAGAGTGATATCAGCCGATACGATTATTCAGAATGATATCAGCCGATAATATAACCGATTATTCAGAGTGATATCAGCCTATAATATAACCGATTATTCAGAGTGATATCAGCCGATACCGATTATTCAGAGTGATATCAGCCGATAATATAACCGATTATTCAGAGTGATGTCAGCCGATACGATTATTCAGATTGATATCAGCCGATAAGATAACCGATTATTCAGAGTGATCTCGGCCGATACCGATTATTCAGAGTGATATTGGCTGATACCGATTATTCAGAGTGATCTCAGCCGATAAGATAACCGATTATTTAGTGATATCAACTGATGCCGATTATTCAAAGTGATATCTGCCGATTATTCAGAGTGATATCAGCCGATAAGATAACCGATTATTCAGAGTGATATCAGCCGATACGATAACCGATTATTCAGAGTGATATCAGCCGATACCGATTATTCAGAGTGATATCAGCCGATACGATAACCGATTATTCAGAGTGATCTCAGCCGATGCCGATTATTCAGAGTGATATCGGCCGGTACGATTATTCAGAGTGATATCGGCTGATACCGATTATTCAGAGTGATCTCAGCCGATAAGATAACCGATTATTCAGTGATATCAACCGATGCCGATTATTCAGAGTGATATCTGCCGATTATTCAGAGTGATATCAGCTGATACGATAACCGATTATTCAGAGTGATATCAGCCGATACAATAACCGATTATTCAGAGTGATATCAGCCGATGCCGATTATTCAGAATGATATCAGCCGATACGATAACCGATTATTCAGAGTGATATCAGCCGATACGATAACCGATTATTCAGAGTGATATCAGCCGATACCGATTATTCAGAGTGATATCAGCCGGTACGATAACCGATCATTCAGAGTGATATCAGCCGATACGATTATCCAGAGTGATCTCGGCCGATACCGATCATTCAGAGTGATATCAGCCGATACCGATTATTCAGAGTGATATCAGCCGATAAGATAACCGATTATTCAGAGTGATATCGGCCGATACGATTATTGAGAGTGATATCAGCCGATAAGATAACCGATTATTCAGAGTGATATCAGCCGATAAACAGTAAGATAACGGCTTCCGGCCGCAAATGATGATCCCTGCTTCATATTTATAACTGTCCTACTCTGAAACAGCTGAGCACCGTACTGAAACTGCGGAAAAACAAACCTCGCAGTGGTGGTGATAAATGAACAGATTTAGGCTATAAACCGCCTCTAATATGTTATACCGTGTGTGTGTGTGTGTGTGTGTGTTTGCAGGCTGTTATAACTACCTGTACAGAATGCAAGCGCTGGATGCCATCAGAGACACTGGTAAGAGTCTCTCTTCTATCTCACGGTTTGGTTCGGATTTTTAGTTCACCGAAATTGTTTGCACCTGTGAGTGGCGTTTGGTCGGTCAGGAATTTGGCTGCATGTCCTTCGCGTTAGCTCTCCCTGCAGGTCATTCAGGCGTATGTTTTATTTAAGAAACGATATTGGTATTTCTGTGCCAGCACGACAGATAGTTGTACCTGCACTCGTTTCTGCATGCCTTCATTTAAAACCTAATTCTGTTGTTTAAGTTCGAACAGCATCAGAAACATTCAGTGGTTCGCGAGCACATCGTTAAAACCAGGACGTGTGCAGCGACGTGTGCAGCTTCACTTCCGTTGTGTCCGATTTGCTCCGTCATCGTCATCTCTCACCCGCGCAGGTGTCGTTTCTCCTGATCTGGCCCGCAGCCCCAGCGCTCTGACCGGCCCCTGCTACAGGAAGTGGCTGCTGGACCTGCGCAACACTCACTCGCTGATCAAAGCCAGCCACAGCAGCCTCATCGACCGCCTGCTGGAGGGCTACGAGAATGCTCGTCACGGCACTGCGGTGTGTGTGTGTGTGTGTGTGTGAGAGAGAGAGAGAGAGAGAGAGAGAAGCCTTATTATTAAATAAACTAGAAGGAACACTATGAGGGAAAGGGGTAAATATGGCAGCACTGACTAATATCACGAAAGGTAAAGATATGTGAGTGAATACGCGTAGATAGATCGGATATATTGCATTGTTTCCTGTTCATATTCCATTTCACAAAATATTCCACCATAACTCTTTGGGTTCAACAGTCCTACAGTGCACTGGTTTGCATTCTTTTCAAATTTTTCTAATTAACGCTTTCCATTCCAAATTCTATTATAACCCGAGGGAGAAGTTGAATCTCTGAAATGTTGAATGAATTTCTTCGTATCAGTAAGAGTTTCGTAGTATTTTGTACGTCCCCTTTTTGCTGTAATGACCGCATGAACTCGAGCCGGCACCGACCCTACGAGTTTGCGCAAAACCACCGATCCGTTTCATAGATCGGATCCCATCGGCGTGCCGTCCGAACACGTGCTTCAATTGAAGAGATTCGACATGAGGAACATGTGACCTTTTGTACAAAGCGGTTAGCATGGTCAATATCACTAATTTGCTTATATTTAAAATAAGGACCTGGAAATTATCTCGAATAGTAAATATTCAAGATACCGAACATTTTGTTTTCTTTGTTTAAAAATGTTCAGCTTTTTTTTTTTAGAATTTTTGTGTTTATTTTCAATTTTAAATGGGGGGGGGGAATCCCAGGTTTTCTGTGTGCTCTCAGATTTTTGGACCTCTCTGTAAACGTTGTTCACATATAAAATGAGTCTGTTTCGCTATTTCTGTGCATGTGAAGCAAAAGTAATCTGAAACCACCTTTGAAGTGATAATCTGGGAGAGGCTGTGTGGCACATGGTGATGTGACACCCGCATTAATACACAGAATTTGTTTTGGTCCTAGTATATTTAGCTCTTTTTTGTTCCTCTGTGCTGTTGGAGTTCATCCCATTTATTGATTAAAAAAAAGCCCAAAACTGAGAAGTAATTTTAACGGTCACTGAACAATTTCTTTGACGTTTACTTGGAATACTGCTTGCAGTTGTGATACACGAGAACTACAGGCTTTCCTGAACTTAAAATGTGCTTTCACTAGCTAGCAATGTTTCAGCACGCGCACATGACCGCACAGCTAGTCACGTGATTGTTCACATACTCTCTTTTGCGGATCTTCCTTATATCTGGAGGATTAAGTTTGGAGTCCATTAGTTAGAGCAACAACAGCAAAAAAAAATCTGTCCATCTGGTTTCCAAGTCGAATGGCAATGTCATAAACACTGACGTTTAACACACCGATGAGCGCTGTGTCTCTCTTTAAAACCTGTAGTGGACGTGATTGTTGTCAGGTCTCAAAACTAAATCTCTGACCTTGCTTTTTAAAGTATTTGCTTAATGTAGAGAATTCGTACAGCTGATAAACAAAAACAGACCTTTGGGGAGGTTTATGACGCTTCTAAAATCGGAACACTTGCTGTAATAGGAAAACCGTTAGAGTTTGTACTCCGTAATGGACTCGAATAGTACGTGAGTATGCCATTTGAGACACGATGTTAGTTTGTGTAGTCAGTTGGGGACACGCACAAAATGACGGCAAGATAGCCAAGGCAAGGAAACTACACCACTTTAGTGAAATATATTGATGGTTTCTTAGTCATCGTATGCTACTGGCAAATAAAAATCAACATTGGCCGAAACCTGATGTTTTTTCATTGGCTGTGAGATATGATGGGTTTCCAAGCTTGACATCTATATATTAATTAATTAGGGTTTTAATTATTACCAACCGTCATTAATTATAGGCAGCTATTTAGCTTCTGTCAGACTGTGTTATACCGTTTCTTATACTTAAGTAAGAAATCAGTGGTTTGTTTTGTTTTTTTTTCTGGGCAGGTCTTCGGCGAAGCCGAATTCCTCAAATACAAAGAAGACTTGGCCGAGCTCGCTGCCATGTAAGTGCGCTTCTCTCTGTCTGTTTTTCAAATACACACATCATCGAGCTGCAATGAGTTTCCATTGGCGAGTGCAGTAATACTATTTCCATAAAGGTCGGCCTGTAGTTATTTTCATTCTATCACCAAATGGTGGCGTGGTATCGTGTGCAGGATCATCCTGAAAACAAATGTAAGTCAATATGTGAGCATTAGATCTACAGAGAGCTGCTCAGGGCTGTGAAGGTGACGAACATAGTGTACCAATCGTAGAGAACGTCTTTGCAGTATGCGTAACTGCTGAAACACGTACGTGTAACCCATTTTTAATCATACTTATAGAAGGTAAAGCTCACTTATAGGACAGAAGAGACTTCTCTTTATATACCAATACTGGGACTAAACGCTGCATTCAACTTGCATCAGAAGTAGGAAGTTGGAACTCGGATTTACATCATTTTCGAGCTCCATGCATCAAAAGGGAACTGTATAGTCAGTGTTCTAGCGAACAGGGTAATGTGTCTGCACGATGATCGATCTAAGGCAAGTATTTGCGTATATACTAGAGGTCGGCCGAGGTTGGATTTTAAGTCAGGCAGCACCTGCCATTAACGGATTAATTAGTTTTTCAAATTGATATCGAATGAAACCGTAACACACAAAGTAAAATGTTGCTGAAATTTATTACAAAAATCAACAGCACTGACTGTACCGTGAAAGTGTATGGTTCTTTAAAAAATATAAATCTTAATATATTAACTATTAATAAATATTAATGTAAATAAAATATGTACATCCAAACTGAACCAAAACGTTTTAACACTCCATATAACAATTAAAAATAGACATCCAAAAGAAATCAAAAACCACTTCAAATAACTAGTTTTTTATAAATAAATACTTAATAAATAGTTTTTTTATTTATTTCGCCTCTAGAGGCCACTCTGGCACTGTATAATGACAGCGGACCCTTCTCAGCCAGGAAGAACTATCGGTGTGGATTTTTGCTAATAACCGATAGTTCCAGCAATAGCTAATCGGTGCCGATTAATCAGCAGAACCGATCGATCGGTCGACCTCTAATATATACAGCAGCTTAAAAAAATTTATTTCAAAAAATTTACGAAGTGTTCATGTTATTGGGAGCCATGTTGATTTGAGGTCACTTGCTGAACTCGTAATTTTGTGGACCCCCTTGAGTTTCCGAGAAGGAATTCTGAGTTGAGTGTTCATATTCTGTAGTTTTTCCCCAGTCAGCCATCTTAAATAGTCAAATGCAGCAAAAGACAGAATTTCAATTCAGCTCTCTTTAGTTTTATTTGTAGATAGATGTGAAGGATCTGGAGAGATTCTGTATGGGGGAACGGTCTCAGATCCCTTGCCATGTGTTCTCCAACCTCATCAGGCATTATAGGAGAAGACTCCGAATCTGTTATCTTGGCAAAGTAAGGTGTAGCACAAAGTAAATGGGTGCCAATAATTGTTGCACACCTACGTTATTTATATATTAGTTTGCATTTAGTTGATATCCATGAGAGCAGAGTATTTTTGTGAATTTTTTTTTGAAGAAAAGCGTAAACAATAAAGACAAATTTTCTCAGCTTTCTTTGCTCATATTTACCGAGGGTGCCAATATTAGTGGAGGGCAGTGTGTGTCTCTACTGAGCAAGCCAGAGGCAACAGTGGCAGGGAAAACTCCCTCAACATAAGGATGAAAACTCCTAGAGAGCAAACTTAAGAAGAAACCCGACCCGTTCGAGGTGATATCGGATAGCAGCAGTACTCGTGTACGCATCTGCAGTGTCCAGTTGAGATTAAGACAGAAGACAGGCTGTCCGTGTGAGATCTTCCAAAGCAGCAGAGTTCTTCCATCTCTAATACACACACACTGTCCAACGAATGTCTTCTCATCGCGATTTGCTTTCACAGTGTGAAGGTGCACGCCAGCTCCAACAGCCTGAACCAGCAGCACCAGTCGGCAGCTAAAGACCTGACGAGCTCGCCCGGCCCGTCGTCTGCCTCCACCATCCAGGTGACGTACCTGCCCTCCTCAGGCCAGCGCAGCAAGAGAACCAAACACTTCCTAGAGCTCAAGAACTTCAAAGACAACTACAATACACTGGAGAGCACGTTATAGGAACCCGTGCAGTTGTCTGGTCAGACACGCGCCAGGCCCGACGTTGACGATGGACCGGCCTCGGTGTAGTGGAGAGGACTCGGCTGACTGCGGCACGGAGTGGAGCATGAGTGTTAAAGACTGAACCTCACTGAGAGGAACAAACACAGACAGGCCAAAAGGAGACCGACCGGTCTGTACGTTCGCACGACGGCCACGAGACGAAAACCCGTCTTTGGGAGACAGTTTTAGAAGATAGTGGGAGATAATAGTGTTATGGTACGACTGAATTTTATTGGTGAAAGTGTTACGTACTGTACTGAGGGGAAAGTCACTGCCGCTGTTTCTCAGCATTCCTTCATTCAGAGCTGCCTGTATAAACTAGAGAATAAACAAAACACCTGAACCGAGAAACGACTGACGTACTGTATGAGACTTGGTAAGCGATCGAGGAGCGTTCAGATCCGAGCAACGGGATTAGAAAGAGCCGAATTAATGCCCTTTTAATGCTTCATTTCATGCGATTGTTCCACACAGTCAATGTAGCATCTGGTAACAACTCGGAATAATATGATAGAAAGGGCAACCTAGGAGATCTAGGAGTCCTTTAAGTGCACTTTATTAGCAGCGTGCGTGCGTGCGTGGTGTGTGTGTGTGTGTGTGTGTACAGGAGGAATGGAAGCATTCTGTGCTGCTATGCATTCAGGTGTGCGCATATGTGACTTCACTCACGAATCGTCTCAATCAAAACGAAACCTCGCGTGTCTTCCGTACATCTCCGCTTAAGGACTCGTTCGGCGACAGAATCGCACACGACATTACCCCAGACGTAGTGTCAAAGTCGGGTGTTCCAGTTTCGCTCCTCTAGTTTTGCGCAACCGTATTGCGTCCGAACGAAAGGTCATCGCGTATCTTCGAAACAGTAAGTACGTAACAGAAAGCTCAAAGCCGGACGCACTTTCCGTCTCCGCACGGCACCGTCTGGTGTCCCTTCGAACGAACATCGGCCTCGGGTAAGTGTCGCTTTCAGATACGAACTCCTCCTGCCGGTTCATGGAACTGCTAATTAACCGAGCAGTGTATATTGAGGTGAGGATGTAATGAAAGAGCTTTATTTACTGGTTCGCGACAAGGTTCGAGCAAGCGTCAGACACCGAGCGTGGCTTTCCTGATCTTTGAGGTAGGAGAAAAACTGTCCATTTTGTTGTTTAAGACAAGAAAAAGTGATCAAATATTATTTAAGATTAGACCTTAAGCAACCTGGACTCTGGTGAGAATCCAGACCGGTCATTTGGATTTAGTGCTACTAACTAGATCGACTTACACACGGCCGAGACGTTAAAACCGAGGTCCTGACTTTCTCTCTCTCGGGTCTTTAAAAAATCCGAGGACACTTCTAGTAAAAGAGTAGGGGTGTAACCCCGGTGTCCTGGAGAAATTCCCCCATTGGCCCTTCTCGGTCACGATCCCCTAATAATCCCCCATCTCTGAATTCGCTCCATCACGCTCTCCTCTCCACTAAGAGCTGGTGTGCTGGGAGTTCCGCTGCACGATGGCCGCCGTCATATCGTCCAGGTGGATGCTACACACTAGTGGTGGTTGAGGAGAGCCCAACCCCCCCCCCCCCCATACTATGTAAAGTGAAATTATTGTCATCCACTTTATTAGGAACATCTGTACACCTGCTGGTGCGGGATATGGACAAAATGCATTATTAATACAATGTCCTTAAGAAACTGGCTTGTGTGTGTGTCGTATCGAATGTCATGCTTAATAGTGCAACACATCCCTGACAAACCAAGCAAGGAATTGTTCCTACCCACTAGATGGCAGTGTTTGTGTATGTTCAGAAGAAGTTACACTTCTCAAAGAGTGCAAAGTCACGCTTCCTAGTCTGAGAGTGATTTAAAGGAGTTCAAAGTTTAACCCCGCCCCCGCAATTGTGACACCCAAGAAAAATGTAATAAATACATAGACAGTTAACCCGTCAAGATAACTGCGTAGACCTTCTGCAATTCGTAACCCATTTACAGAAACAAGACGGCACCATAAATCTGAACTAACCCGAAGGTCCAAAGCTCAATTCCACGGCAGCGTACAACATGGAACATCAAAACAAATATGTTCGATCACTTTATTCAAACTTCATCTTGCATAAATATACATGGTATTTAATACAGTAATTATAAAAGCACTCGCATTTAACTACAAAAATATTTTTTCTATTAAATAAAAGAGCAGACCCCGAGTGCAAAGTTGAAGTTGCCATTTCTGGACAGTTACAGAAACTAAAAACACACGAGAAGCAGGAGTGGTCAAGATTCTCAACACGAAAATATTTACAAAAGCTGGTGATGAATAAAACGATCGGTGAAATGCATTTTTTTTTTCCCCAACAACGAGTCCAACACATTTTGGTTTTATGTACATGAAATGACCACGATTCTTCTAACTCGTCGAAGTAAAGCGGATTCGGTACTTCATGATTATTTTACTGTCCCGGACAGCAGGGCCAGAGTCGCTCAAATTCGCTCGATCTAAAACATATTTGAATGTTTAATTGAAACGGTTAATTATTTAATAAGTTAGAACATTTTAGTAGATTCGTAATTGACCCTCACTGTAAGGGTGTTCGGAATTTCGTGCTCGGAAAAGCTCTCGGACGAAAAGCTGAAACTCGACACGAGCGCTTCTCGCTTCCTCTCGGCAGAACAAAACAAAACTGGTGTGGCTTGGGTTTCCATAGCGAATGAAACAGGTTTCCACCACCTAGCTCGTCTACCGTGCCTCTTTTGACTAGCGTAATTGTGGACTTGGTGGAATATTTTTAGCACCTTGTCTGGGCACTCAAGCTGCACGTGGGAATCAAACCCATAGAGATACTCAAGGATTCCTTCATTAAGACCAAGCAACTGGGAAAGCTAAGCACCCTGCTCCCTCTCCAGATCTTTACACAAGATTCGCTAGCTGGAAGAGCTTTTTATTCTTTTTTGGAGGATGATGATCATGAGATCGGTCGGTTTAGCAATTAAAAAAAAGTCCGATCTTAAGTAATTCTTCAACTCCGAGCCAAATAGGGAGAGAGAGAGAGAGAGAGAGGGAGGGAGAGAGTTCTGCTTTAGGTGCTCTATTCTTCATTCTGGTTAAAAGCTACTCTACTGATATTGAACACCTCTAAACTTCTGCTTCAGCTAAATTCAAGTCGATACGTGCGTGCTCGCGGACGCGTCGTGGGACATGTCGAAACCTACACCTGGACTATTTATACATCGATACGGGACTGAAATGCGTTCCGTGCAAATGTGACGACGCGCGTCGTGTCGAGCTGCAGTCGTGGATTTGTGGGGTCGGTACGTTTGATTAACACGAGCAGCGGGGTCGCTGTGGTTCTTAGCACGGGACACTGTGTAGCATCGCAGGCCGTCGTGCTCGAGTATGTACGGAGGAGTCGCCCGATGACCTGCCGCGTTCGGATACGGGTTAGGAGGACGTTACGGCTTCAGGACTTGATCTCGATGACTTTAATGAACGGCAGAGTCTTGTTGCTTTGTGTGGACGGCTTCAGGGGCTTACTGTGGAAGGGGGAAAGAAAGGACAATATAGTTAGTATGTATTTTATTTGTGCGAGAGTGTGTGTGAGTGAGAGTTAGAGCAGGTGTGAGAGAGTGTCACCTGTAGACAATTTGAGCATTGGAATCTGAAAACAGGCCAGGGTTTGACCTTTGGCCATTCAGGAAATAGTCCATCTGATCATGCAGCTCTCGGTTCTGTAATAAAGAAGTGATTTAACAAAGGAATGATTACACAAGAGAAATAATCCACACGATGTCTGGTGAAATAAGTCTGTGCGTGCGTGTGCGCTGACCTCTGCTTCAAGGAAAGCAACTTTCTCCTCCAGTTCTTTGATGACACGGTCCCTCTCCTGAATCACCATTCGTGAGTTCTGCAGCTGTATGAGGAGAAAACGAGAGTGTGGCGGTGTTCATATTTTTTTTTAAAAAAGGGTCAAATAAGATGCCATTGGTCCAGGTATGATTTATTCATTTACCTGTTCAATCATCTGTCGGAGTTTCCTCTGCTGGCTCTTGAGCATATCATCAAGGTGGTGTATCTTCTCTTTAAGGATGGCGTTCTCCTTCTCCAAGTCCTCCAATCTACACAAAGCACACGGACCTTTAATGCATCGTAAACTTTATAAAACGTCAGACCTTAAACGGGTGCTCCTCTAGAATGTCCATTGAGAACATGTTTATAAAAAATATATATATCATTTATTTTATTTTTACATTTATTGGAAATCCAGTCAAATCCAATCCAACCCAAGACCAAATCCAATCAAAGAATATTTCATAGTTGATGATGCCCAAGAGACGAGTTGATCGGAACCTTAGAGTCACTGCCCATATCCCTTAACCAACACTGACGCTGGACTGGTGGACCGGACCAACCGATGGACATCCGCTTCCTCTCCCCACCTGCTAAACCAAACCCTCGTGACCTCTTAGAAGTACTTGTGGTTTACACACCTCTCCCGGTCAGCTTGCCCCTCCTCTTTCAGCTCCCGCAGCCGCAGCAGCTCCGCCTCCCTGGTCATTAAGTCGTCCCTGAGGGACGAGCTCTCCTGTTCCATGCCGCCCATTAGCCGCTGGAGCTCTCGGATGCGTCGGTCCTGCTGTTGTACGTTAACCTGTGCTTCCTTCAGCTGATCGCTCTGATCAGACAGCTGCCTTTTATACTGACCTGCCTCGGCCTGCAGGAGGACAGAAGTTATGAGCTTCGGAGGACTGGCATTGAGTGGACATTACAGACATTACATAAAGAAATATTTGCTGTGTGTTTGGTGGTGCTCCTGATATCACCACACCTCCATGAGAATTGCCATAAACATTTGTTCACGGATACACGGCTCAATTTTAAATACACTTCAAAGGGAAATACTCTAGAGTAAGCAAGAGGAGATGTACAACTGAAGAAACCAGACGTGAAAGATATCCTTCGTGTGAAATATTTCCGTAGGGTTTGTATAGGATCACTCTGACGTGACCTGTATGACGCACAGTATCGGGAGTTGGCAAGCTAACATTAGCGCAGCAGAAAACATTACCTCAGTGGAAAAAAAAAAAAAATGAGGCAGCGTTCAATTATTGCGATGCGCCCTTTCCTAGAGCTGGAGTAGTCCCAGCAACACACCCCGACTAATCCCACCTGCTGTGTGGCGGGTTAAAGGAATGCAGTCCAACCCTTTTCAGATCACACAGGTTCCTCAGGAATTACGATGCAGTGTGCGCGTACGGCTGTAATGACCGTGTGCGGATGAACAACAAAAATACCACGGCAGGTGGAGAAAAGAAGATGATGTGAACCTGTAATTTCTCCTTCTCCTCTTGGTGTCTCTTCTCTGCCTCCTGAAGCTGAGTGTACAGCCGCTTGCTGACTTCCCTCATCCTCTCTCGCTCCTGCTCATCCACAAACTCCTGAAGCACAGACAGAAAGCAAAAGAGAATAAGCAACCGGACCCGAGTTATGGAGGATGTTGTGTTGCGTTTTTCTTTAACACGCGTTTCTTCTCAGTTCTGTAACTCTCCGTCAACGAATCTCATTGTCAATTAGTCGATCTGCACGCGGTGCACTTACTCATTACGTTACTTCTGTTCCGAAAACACGCTTCGGAGAGTAAAACACTAAACCTGTGTCCCAAATTACGTACTGTGCACCACTGTCGATGCCGTGTTTCTGAGGACCCCCTAGTGGTCAGTGGTGTAATTGCATCCAGGGGGCCGTAGGAAATTTGTACAAGTGGTATCTGAACCAATCCGTGGGGAACGACAGGTTCTACCGATCAACCGGGGATTGCTAGGGCTGTAGAATTAATTAACTTAGGACTGTTGTTTTATTCCGTGCTTATTTTGCATCCAAAAAAGTAATGCGTAATTACTATTTTTTTTAAATAAAGTATTTGTATTACTTTCTATAGATGCAAAAAAAAAGCACGGAATTAAACTACAGTCCTAAATTAATAATTCATTCTGATGTATTATTACCCGAGGTGTGGGCAGAGACTGGGAACTCTGGAGTAGTGAAGGCAGCACTTAACTTCTTCCACTCATTTTCCAGTCAGAGCGAGCTGAAGCACACACACACACACACACACACACACACACACACCGAGGGTACTGTTGGGGAACTTAATCCAGCCTATTCATAACCTTCTCTGGACTTAAAAGAGGCTTTGTGAAGCAGAGTGTGTATGTGCTCGCACCGCGAATGCTTGTTCGATGACAAGGGACACTGAGAAATGTGGAACGCACTGGGAACTGTTCCTCTAAAAAGCACCGGCATTAAACAAAGAGCTGCAGGATGTGATGAATGTGGCGTTTTGTTTGGTTTTTTTTTTTCTTCCCTTTTCCCATAGCATGGTGTTTTCATTAGATCCAAAGTGTGTGTGTGTGTGTGTGTTCAGGTGCCAGGTCGTGTACGTCAGTGTGTATATACGAGGATTACAGTAAAGGTTCTTCCTGCTTTGGAATGACTGTTTTCCGTGTGTTAAAGAGGGCGGTGCTGAACAAATACGAAAAAAAATAAATAAATACGTGTAAGTATATTTTTATGTAGCAAATCCGTGTGTTCTGGTTTCTGTTGTATAGAAGATCAGACAAAACAGAGGCTAAGGAATAAACACAGCGATGTCTGAACTGTTGTCTTTATTTCCTGAACTAACGAACGATAAAACTATCGACCCAACATGACGACGACTACTGCACCGAAACCGGAGCTTATTTTTATCGCTTTCGCTCTGTGCTTGTGTCCGCTTCATGCATTCCCATGGACAAGAGTGTGTGTGTGTGTGTGTGTGTGATATCAAATACCATGTGAAAACACTTACCTGTTTGTCTTCTCTGTCCTTTGTGGGCAGAGACATCGGCGCACAATTCACTCTGCTCCCACTAATTTGAGCTAACTGCACCTGAAAAAAGCGCGAGACCGATACTGGTTCATGTCTTGTCCTGTTGTCCATACTCATCCCACTATTATTTGTACACACACACACACACACACACACACACACACACTTCTCTTGCCTTGTGCTCTGTTCTGTGGGTGTTTTTTGCTGCCATCTGCTCCCTCAGGCTCTTTAAACAGTATCGCACCTGGAAGAGACACCGTACTTGTGATTCACAGATGTATACAAAACACACACACACACACACACGCACGAAGCATGAAGATACACTAGAGAGCTTGCGATAGGACAAGGCAGTCTGACCGGACCTCTTGTATTTGCGAAACCTCATCCGAGAGCATCTTCAGACTCTGCTGATTCCTGTCCTGTTCCTTTTTTTGCGCTTGCAGATACACCTGAAACACAAACGCACACATTTACTATAACCACACCTTGGGTCACACACCCACACACACACACACCCACACACACACACACACACACACACACACACTTGAGCAATGCATTTCTGTAGACCAGTTTGTTGTGAAAGCAGTACAGGATTAGAGACTTCACTGGAATTTAAACAGACACGCCCTCTCTTACAAGGTAACTGCTGAACTGCAGCTCCATGCGACACCCCGGTCCTTCACGGCTCACCTTTATGACCTCGACCTTCTCTTCGACTTTGACGGGCTCGTTGTTTAGCGGCGGTCTCTCGCTGGTGGGCTGCACCAAAGCCAACGCTCTCCCGATTGGCTAGAATGGTAAAGAGGACAAGTTGATCGATTGTTGATCGGCTGATATGGAGTGCGCATATTCTATTAACAAAACAAAACAACAACCCACAACTCTGTTCCAACTTGCCTCGGAAGTCGTTTGTAAATTCCCCAGAAGCAATCTCACAACGTTCAGATATCTACAAATCACACATCAGTGTGTCATGTTCAGAGCTTTACGGTTTCATAGGCCTCAGGGTGCATGCTTTTTTCCCCCCTTGCTGGTTTTATGCGTCATACACGTTCGGATTTGTGAAAGCTTGTGAAAACTACGTAATATTGCACCGCTCTAGAAAGGAGGTGAATCATTAGGAATAATGCCATGACGCACAAACGGTATAAAGGTATCAAATCCAGACATTTCCATGGGTTTAGATCGAGAGAGAAAAAAAAAAGGAAAAAAAAAGAAGCATCTGTCCACGAACCATGGATATGATGGTCTCTGATGGTCTCTATAAACACATACACAGTGAAGAGGAGGAGGAGGAGGAGGAGGAAAAGCCAGACAGATGGAGAGACAGCCAGGGCGGGGGACGTTATGGGATTTCGGGTTATCTGAAACAATGAGACGGTGGTCCTTGGGGAGAATCCTGCATAGAAAGACCCTCTGTCCTGGACTAAAAGCCACACCGACATGAGTGCTTTCATTTGCACTGCAGTTTGAGCTTTTTCCAGGAAAGACGGCGCGGTTAGGAGGACGGTGGGAAGAGGACTTTCACAAGAAGTTACACAGAACCATTTCCCTTTCGCCCGAAGTCGTTACGACACCGCGCAACCAAATAAGGCAGTAAAAAGCACACCCAGGTGTTCATTCCATATTTTATAGAAGATATTTCTCTTTTTCCGTTTGAAAATGTCACACTGCCTATTGCACTCATGCTAGACGCTAAAGTTGACCCGTATTGTATTTTGTCGTTGTTGAAATGTTTCCAGTACCAACGTACATTTAAAATAATCTTTCTAGAATAGCTTTTTCGTGGTTTTTTTTCTTCCCCCTAAATGAAGGAATTCCTCTTGTCTCATGTGGTTTCGGGCTCATTGCCTTGCCTCCTACTACATTACACTACCCTAAAGGCTTCGTAGGTGTGCGTTCTATAGTCGTCAGCGTCTTACCTTTCCTACGGCGAGCTGTTGCTGGACTTGGTCGTGCAGGGTCAGTCGGAGTCTCCGGCAGCCATCCTGAACGACAAGAAGAAACAGAGTGTGAGGGGAAGTGCTGACAAAAGGACCGTTAGAAATGAAGAAATGGAGGAAAATGTGGGGAGGAGAAACTGAGTAATAGTGCCATGAGTGTGTGCGTGAGAGAGCGAGAGAGAAAATGAAAGAGAGAGGCCAATGCTCTGTAAAAGTCTACCAAGAATGCCAGTGCTTACTTATTGGCGAGGGAAAGAAAGACGTGTAATACGTCTTCCTGCCAGATACAGAACATTCTGTTCGCCTTCTGGACTCAGCTTCTGGAAAATACCAGAACTCCCCCTCCCGGCACGCCGTCGCTCTCGTTTTGAATGTGCGTTTGAACTGCAGCGCAGACTCCAAACAGGGCAATGCGCTCGAGAGGGATCTGGAATATCCCCATGACGACGGGGTCACAGCGAAATAACAAATACAGGAAGAGGGAACACAGAGGCCACGCGAATACGCGCTGTACACGCGCCCCCCCCCCCCCCCCCCCCCCCCCACCGCCAACACTAGAACATTACAACAATGCAATCTAAAGTGCATTAAGGACATTAACGTCTATCGACTGGACACAGCTGAAAATACTACGGTTATGGAATCATATCTATACATATACACACACACACACACACACACACACACACACTGTAGGCTATTAAAAGATGAATGGTCTACAGAAACCAAAATAGTGTGCTGATGAAAGGGGGATTCCACTAGAGCATGTGCAAAACAGGCAAATAATGTAATTACACCCCTCCACCACACACACACACACACACACACACACCCTATTCAGTAATAGCAAGAGATATATAGCCGTAATATACCAGGAAAATATTTTCTCCATGTACAATTTGAGAAAAACTGTACGCAATCTCTGATGGACACAGAACAGTGTGTGTGTGTGTGTGTGTGTGTGTGTGTGTGTGTGGTCTATCTGGATTTACAGCAAGGTTCCAGCACTACATCTGGGTTCTCACATGCTAATCTCTCTCTGTCAGAGGGCTTGTAAATCTAGGACTCTTTCACACGCTCGCCACGTTCCCTTCGATACGTAACGCGTGTCCGCGTCACACGCAAACAACGTCTTATCAGTGATCGGTGTGTGACTGCACCCGATGGGACAAAGGTTCGGTAAACACGGATTCGAGAAAGGGCAATTCCCCGCCAACGGGGGAACGCAACATGGACGCGCACCGTTAACGCTCACCGAGCTCGAAGCGGGAACAGGTGCGACGGGGTCGTCGAACCACACTTTACGTACGAGTCTTGTGTCTCGGATTTTTAAAAAAGAAACGTCGCCGCGTTAGATGGGACCGAGCTGACTAGAACACGATGCTGCAGTAAACAGGACCTCAGCAGATCCTCTTACCTAACTCACAGAACCTGTGAAAGACAACACGGAACCACGCCTTCAACCACAAAGTAAAAACAAAGAGATTATTCCCGTCCGACGAGGAAGTCAAAACAAGGATCGAGGCAACCGCACAATCCTGGGCAACACCTTCAGAAGTTAATAGAAGTTTAAAAAAAATAAACCAGTAGATGAAACCACCATTAGATATATAATAGTACTCCAAATATTCTAACGCCATAACTATTAGATTTACCTGAGCGACTTTACTGCGTCCACGCAGCTCTCCGTCCGGTATAAAGTGGGACTGCGTACGTGTGCCTTCTATACAAGGCAAAGCAGCATTTAAATGAGGGCTCTGCCAAGATCAGTACCACACCTTAACCACGCGCGTGTTATCTTGCAGGGATTAAGAGGACCATTCAGGGGTTATCGGTGAGAATTGTTATACCACAACAACCGTTTCCAGGACTGCTGGGCATCTGATAACCCCCCCAAGAAGCCTTATTCACGCCCTCATGTTTTGACGTTGCCGTTCCCTTCGACTTCACCGCGAAGCCGTCGGTCGTTCTAGAAATGGTTTTCGGCTTACGTGAATACACGTGTTCATATCGGAACAACGGCAGAACGACTCGGTTAGGATTTTACGATCGTTAGGAATTACATGCATTCAATGAGGAAATTACGGGACAGGTGTTTGGTGCTCGTTTCGAGCGGCAAGAAGCGACATGAAGAAGGGCATCACGTGTGCTAGAAGAGCAAAAAGGACAACATACAAACAGTACTCGTGTATCTGTGCGTCCGAAAAAGAAATACTGCAGAAGGACAAAAGCTTTCCAGTTCAAATGAAGCCGGTCGACAAATAGTGAGGGTGAAGCCCAGAAAGCAGGAAGACTGAACAAGGAAGACTGGGATCACATGATCACACGAGGCAGTGATCACGTGGGTCACGTCTACTTTCCATAATCGGAAAAATAATCAAATCAACTACAAATAAAAGCCTTCTCTTCCTTCGTGTGTGCGCCCATCCCCCCGCTCCCCATTATCTGCACCTCCTCCTCCTTTTCTCGCACACCCCTGTCCTCACATCGCCTCGCGCTGTAAACACGGGCTGATTTACAGGGAAAAGGCCAGCGGAAAGGAGAGTGGGCAGGAACGAGAGACAAGGGACACAAAATAGGCGACAATAACGAGAGGAGAGGGAGAGACTGAATGAGTCCTGAGAGCGGAATGTGTAACCTCATACTGGCTCAGACTAAATGCTCCGTACGAACACTCACACACACACACACACACACACACACACACACACACACACAGGTCAAGAGAAGCCTCGGTGTAACTGGAGAATTGGTTGTGCATAAAGCATTCAGTGTGTGTTCCGGATCAACAACACGCGCGCGCACACACACACACACACACACACACACACACACAATCAGGGGAAGATGTCAGGAACAAGTTGTCCTAATAGCATTAACCTTTAGGAAAACTAATAACTACCTTCCAAAACTTATCCTGCAAGGAATTTGTATAACGTTAATATTAAATTAACATGAATAATTATGATGATACAAATATTTAATTTTTTTTGTGCCTTTCAGAGTAGTTTACGACCCTGTAACAGTAATGAAGCAGGATAGGATAGAGAAAACGAAGAAGAAGAAGAATATATATATATATATATATATATATAAATAAATGTACAGAGAGTTAAAACATTCAAAAGTAGAGGGCGTAATAACCAAAAGATATTCGTTTCTTGAGCGCTGACGGATTCTTCTAATTCCGAAGTTCCTCACCGATCTGCGTCTGATCTTCGCCACCTGGGGCAAGAAAAACTGCTCCACATTCCTCACGGTCCCGGTTTAATGATTATATTAACATGCACCGCATGCCGCATGACATAAAGGGAAGGTGGTGTTTTGACTTTATTCGACCAATACAAGCAACGATCATGTGTTTTATATAAACGTTTTATCCGTCATACAATTCCATCAAACGACCTCAAGCCGCCGTAAGCAAACAGGAAGCTGCCTGATGGACAAACAAGCGAGATGGAGTGAGAGGGATATGGGATGAATAGACCGCTGAAAGAGTGTGTTTTCAGTAGCCGTCCGTTTTACAGAACCAAACGAGTCCGTGTTCTTCACGACCGAGTGTATGTGACGACTGTGCGTGTAGTGTTCTTCGATTTTACTTCACGAAACGGACACCAGAGCTGATCCGGAGACTTTCCTCCTCCCTCTTGGCCTTGAAACTATAGTGCAAAGCTGGAGAGAGACGGGAATCCGTGCGCGTGTGTGTGGCCTGACGAATTCCTGAAGCATGACCACAGGAAGAGGTAGCGATTTACCTCGCTCGCTCGCTCATGATCTAATCTTCTAACCCGTATTCCGCAGACTCCGTTACTCTGCTTCCAGATGCTGACTAAGAAACTGTCTGCAAATGAGACACAGCCATCCGTCTGGTCTCATTCTGCTGATAATGACTAACGGTCATGATCCCAGACCGAGTCCGCGCCGTTAAAAATCACTGGTACTAATCAAAAACCTGTTATTTTAAAGCGGTGATCATTTCTGTGTTCAGCATCTGCTTTTATTATCTCACACCGTCCACTAGATGGTGCACCATAATGATGCCTTGGAAAACATATGGATTTACCGCGATCTGTAACATCAGCAATTGTAGGCTTATCTGGGATAAGTCACGACTAAGCCGGTGTTGTGACTTCATTCCAGATGGCGTCGGCTGAACACATACGGGCATGTCAAGCTCTTCCACGACGTCTAAACAGAACCTCTCAGGGCACCAACACGCACAAGTCCTGTTATTACACTTCAGATCCTTAGAACTAGTAAACATCTTGAGTGACAAACTATGACTAAACAAAAGTCATACTGGAGTTAAGATCGAAATATTCCTCCTTACATTTGATTCTTTTGTTGTTTTTTTTGTTTTTTTATTATTTAAATGCATGTCCTACTGTAAAATCATGCCACCTTAAAAACCAATAAAAAACGCATCTGTATCATTACCACGCAATAAACGTCTCACAGCACCTTTAGCCTAGTTTGCGTGCGAGTCACGTACGCCGTACAAACACTGCCTTTATGCAACCGTTTGTAAACGTCCACTCACATTAATCTCTTTTTCTCTTTAGAA
The DNA here is from genome assembly GCA_012411365.1 of Ameiurus melas. Classification (NCBI taxonomy): domain Eukaryota; kingdom Metazoa; phylum Chordata; class Actinopteri; order Siluriformes; family Ictaluridae; genus Ameiurus; species Ameiurus melas. The sequence goes on from CM022757.1 coordinate 35,740,284, forward strand.
GGCATCCGGGGAAGGCGCAACGTTTCCTAGCGATTTAGGAATGTGGGAATAAACCAAATGTACAGGTTACTTATTAGCCAGGAAACACTCTTTCCTGATCTGAGAGAAGGTGAAAAAAATGTCCCGGGTTAATGATTGTGTGTGCAAATGTTTGACTTCGAAAGTAATCGAAAGTTTGCAAAAAAAATATATATATATTTATTTATTTATTTATTTTTATATCCATGACATGCGGATACTAACTTTCTCTTCGTGTGGCTTCATCACCATCGAGGAATCGAACAGCGTCGTCGGACATACTGCTGAGCTTAATAAGAATGAGATAAGTAGTAGCGGACAAAACGGTGTTTCAAAAAATAATTCCGAATGGGAAGATCCAGTCAGTTGATGCGACTAAAACCCGGGTTTATTCTCAGGCTTACCGAGTACACTGTGAAAGAAATAGAACGCTTTCTGTTCGTTTAAACTTTGTGATAAATAGCTGTGAACGATCTCCATGTTGGTCGGAATCATCCCGGCGATCAGTTCAGATATTATTGTGCTACTCTCGGTGTTGGGTTGGGCGATATTTTGTCAAAAACGTACTGAAATAAGCACAGCCACAGATCACGGTAAACAGTCCAGCAACATACACAGATATGCTTTCAGGCATCTTCGTTACATCCATCCTTTGCTGTGCAAATGAACCCCGAGTGTTTCAGAGGGATAATCAAAATTCTCCAGCAGGAAGTTCACCAATACAATGGGTGTCCATTTCCATCCGTTTCCTGTACCGCTTATCCTACACAGAGAGCGTGGAGAATATGCCAGGGGACTCGGGGGACAAGGCGAGACACACCCTTGGACAGGGTGCCAACTAGAGCTGCAACAATTAATCGACATCGATCCGGGTCGTCCAAAACGTCAGAATGGTTTATATTAGGCGCTTCAAACTAACTCGTAAGTGTATTAACGTGGCTTATCGTGTCGGATCCTGAGACAGATACGTGTGACCTCGAACGTGTTCCTGACATGTTTTCTTCAGCGCAGAAATGACCCTTACCTTTATATCCTTATCTGTAAATGTTCGAAATTCACTCCGGTATTTCTGTTTTACGTAAAGGCTCGTCCTGACCGCGAGCGAGTCTCCGTTAAACTTCACCGAATGAGCGCGAGTCCACGCGTACGCGTCGATCAAACGGCGTGCCATAGACAGGAAGCGCAATAACTCGGACTAAAATATTCATTTTGGTCAAACATGTTTGATGCGATATTTGGAAACAAAAAGTAATAAGAAATAAAATAATAAATTGGCTTTTTAATCCAACCTATTGATTAATCGAAGAAATAATCGACAGATTAATCGATTAGCAAAATAATCGTTAGTTGCAGCCCTAGTGCCAACCCACCTCAGGAAACAATCTCACACACACACACACACACTGGACAATTTACTACGGAACCCGGCGGACCCGGAGGAAACCCATGAAGAACATTCAAACTCCGAGCACACAGGGCGAAGAGCTGAGTCCACCTCTCAGCTCTTCTTGTACAGATGATGTGCGTCCCGTTTCCTACAGACTTCACCTCTCTGCTCTTCCCCTGTAAAGCTGATGCACTTCCTGTCTTTCTGATCTCACTGTAATGATCTGCATGGAACTTTACACCCTCTATACACACTGCAGGTTCATCCACCGGTGACCCTCATTAACAATGCTGCCTTTTTCTTGATTTTCATTCTAGAAAGAGCGCGTAGGAAGCAGGAAAATGCTTTACATACAGTACCACGTCTACAACAGTGGATCAACCACATCATATTGTTACGCATGTTTTGTTTGAAAGAATGAGATGTAATAGGCTGAACAGACAGACAGGTAGACAAACAGACAGATGGATGGACAGACAGATGAATAGACAGATAGGTAGACAGACAGATGAATAGACAGATAGGTAGACAGACAGATGAATAGACAGATGGGTAGACAGACAGATGGATAGACAGATGAATAGTCAGATAGGTAGACAGACAGATGAATAGACATAAGTAGACAGACAGATGAATAGACAGATAGGTAGACAGACAGATGAATAGATATATAGGTAGACAGACAGATGAATAGACAGATGGGTAGACAGACAGATGGATAGACAGATGAATAGACAGATAGGTAGACAGACAGATGAATAGACAGGTAGACAGACAGATGAATAGATAGATAGGTAGACAGACAGACGGATAGGTAGACAGACAGACGGATAGACAGATAGGTAGACAGACAGACAGATGGATGGATAGACAGACGGATAGGTAGACAGACGGACAGACAGACAGACAGATAGGTAGACAGATGAACAGACAGATAGGTAGACAGACAGACAGACAGACAGGTAGACAGACGGATGGATAGACAGAGACAGATGAATAGACAGATAGGTAGACAGACAGACAGATAGGTAGACAGATGAACAGACAGATAGGTAGACAGACAGACAGGTAGACAGACGGATGGATAGACAGACAGACGGATAGACAGACAGACAGATGGATAGACAGATGAATAGACAGATAGGTAGACAGACAGACAGACAGGTAGACAGACGGATGGATAGACAGACAGACGGATAGACAGACAGACAGATGGATAGACAGATGAATAGACAGATAGGTAGACAGACAGACAGACAGGTAGACAGACGGATGGATAGACAGACAGACGGATAGACAGACAGACAGATGGATAGACAGATGAATAGACAGACAGACAGATGGATAGACAGATGAATAGACAGATAGGTAGACAGATGGATGGATAGACAGACAGACAGATGGATAGACAGATAGGTAGACAGACGGATGGATAGACAGACTACACAGATAACACTCATTATGTGGAAGCCGTTCAGTCCAGTAAACTCTGCACATAACTGAGTTTGTTTCCACTTCCGCTGACGGTAGTGAACTTTATTCAGTTACTCACCGCTCTGTCTCCTGCTCTGATATCCGAGAACATACACACGCTCCGAGTGCTGCTCATCTTCACTGTGGGGTTTTTTTTTTGTTTTTAAATATTTTTTTTAAATGAAATAAATAAACAAATAAATAAATACTTTTGACAAGAAGCCTCCGCAGTCCCTCTCGACGCAGACGCTGTTTTCTATATATAATGGGCTCGCGCAGCGGAGGGCGGATAAACGCTTTAGCCCCGCCCCCTTTCCCCGCCTCTCTCCCCCCAACACGGTTTCGGAGCGTCACTAAGGCTCACGCGAGACGCACGTGGTATCAATTGATTATCATCCACACCTGTGCAGAGGCAGAGGCTCCGCCCCATTTACGACTCCAGAACTCAGATCCCAATAGGCTCAATTCAAACAACCACACAGTTCTCTGGTAATCTGTGGAGTACGTACTCCAAAAGTATTGGCACCACGTTTGCAAATTAGTCAATGATTAACATGTTTGCTAGCACCTTTGTGCCTAACACCTTCATGTAGTGCAGCTTGGAACTTTTAACCGGGACACTTTTAACACCTGGCCTGTTTATGTACATTAAACACACATATTAAAAAGGTTACAGAGCGTAACGGTACCGCTCCAGCAACAAAGCCCGAGCGTATCCTGACACTGAGTCTAGTTTTATGATGAAACGATATTACAGCATTTTGTCCAACACGAACACTTGGTGTCTTTCTCCTGCAAGTCACGTCTTTCAAGAATTCCTCTATATATCATATAGACATAATAGCTCAGTTCTATTCTGTAATATAGGACTGTGCATGTGGAATACCCTCTTCAGTTCAGACCGCAGGTTTTGAACAGCATGTTATTTTGGTATACTATTTAGTACGGTACTATTAGGGTACTGGGCCTCTGACCTCTACATAATATAATAACACTTCACAGGACATTTTCCCTCCACCTTCTCTTCTGCTGTACACACAATGGATGGTAAGGCCAAACTAGGAGGGCTTGAATGCACTCATGCACACACATAAATATTAAAAACAGCTAGTTAATATCTACACCTAAACCTAACGAGAACCTTAACCTCAGCATCAGAAATCTTTCGTCTTCGGACTGACGCGATCAAACTGAGCCCGACGATGGCGCTGGTAAATGTTTACCAAAACCGACAACAGACACACACAACACCTATTTTCGGCACGCACTGCCACTCCTTCGCACACCTCCTCGCATCCTCTCCCAGCTCACTTTCCAAATAACTTTCGTTCCGAGGAGTGGAATGAAAGTTATTTGCATTTTCACATCTGCTATCGATGAGATCCCGGACCACTTCTGAAGAACTCGGCCAAGCGACGGCTGCTTTACTTGACGCTATCATTTGGAAATTAGAGCAAACACTGAACTGAAGTGCAACACCAGGAGTGTCTGGGGTAAAAGAATAAAAGAGAGAAACCAGGAGAGAGAACGATGTTGCGGAAGACTCGAAACTAACTTATGATTAAAGCCATAGACCTACTTGTGAAGTTCATGTTAAGTGGTTGGTGTAAAGCCAGAGTAAATGCATACACTACATATGTTTATTACAGTAGTAATATGCAGCGTTATTACCACTACATAAATACTTATCTTACTGCTATGTAACTACTCAATAAGATAACCGCTGGTGCTGAAATGCCTATATTAGCCTGTCACTACATTAACATGGACCCAATGTCTAAGACGTTGGACTTCCGATCGGAAAGTTGTGACACTGCCAAGCTGCCACCGCTGGGCGCTTGAGCAAGGAAGGCCCTTAACCCTCAACCGCTCAGTTGTATAAATGAGATCATTTTAAGTCGCTCCGGATAAGGGCATCTGCCAAATGCGGCAATGTAGCGTAATGTGAAATCACTATTAATTCCATGTTTTTGTTATTGCACGTGCAGGACAGCCACGTGAGCTGTTTCAGCTGAAAGCCACGCCTGAACTAACCAGCCTACGGACTGTCTGGAAAAATGGGTGTGGAAACATTCACCTCCAATTTCGAAACTCCAAGATGCACAGGCATTATTTGGGAATGTGGCCCTGTTTTACATAGTGACGTCCTTGCAAAATACTCCTATTAATCCCCAGGTATTAACTCACAAAGTTCAGAATACTTGAAAGATTAGTGTCTGCTTGGGGTTTCGCGGGTATTTCAGACGTATAGGCAACGCATCGAGGAAGATGTTCAGCGGTTGATGGTCTGTATGCAGGACGGTGCGAGTTCACCACTGAACCTTTCACTGCTCAGGGTTCATCCATCTCCTACCGCTTATTCCTTCTTCAGGGTCGCGGGGAAACTGGAGCCTCTCCCGGGTCGAGTTATCTTATTAGAACACTCTTTAATTCGATTCAAATTCAATTCAATTTTATTTGTACAGCGCTTTCTTACAACAGACATTGTCTCAAAGCAGTTTTACAGAAATAGAAAATATATCTTTAATAGTTAGCATGCTCTTAACTGTAAAATACATTTCGAAAACTAAATATATACAAATATATCTGTGTTCTGCCTTAATTGTCATCCAAGTGCATTAAACAATGTATTCTGACTAATACGATCAAAATGAGCATGAAAACAGCACTAGTGAATGTTACCAAAACAAAGGGCAGACGCACAACATTTTTTTCTCCTATGTATTGTACTCCTTCACACACCTCCTCACATCATTACACTTAACACGCTCCCAGATTTAATCAAAGGGACTGGAATGAAAGTTATTTACATTTTGACAATGCTCAAAGCTATCTTTAACGTCAATCCTGCTTTTCAACATAATCTATTTTACACATGAAGGCAGGACACACACTTGGCCATTCTCTAGATAATCCAACCTTATGACTGTGCACAACAATTATCTTACATGTAATGGTTCTGAGTATATAACCATTCTTCTTAAAAGAGAGAGGAGAAAAAAAATATATATATATATATATATGTGTGTGTGTGTGTGTTGTGTGTATATATATAAATAAATAATATATATAATTTTTTTCTCTCTCTTTTAAGAATGGTTATATACTCTGAACCATTACATGTAAGATAATGTTGAGAAGAATGGTTATATAAATATATATTCATAGTATATAACCATTCTTCTTAAAAATATATATATATATATATATATATATATATATACACACACACACACACACACACACATATATATATTATATATATATATTATTTTTTTTAAAGTTGGAAAATGTCACACTGCCTATTGCCTTTATGGAGCACCTGAGCTAGACACTATAGTTCACTCATATTTTATTTTGTCTTTATCATCGTTGTAATGTTTAGTTTACTTAAATACCTAAAAATGTAACAGGCAGGCTACGGCTTGTGCACAACTACAGCCAGATTTTTACCAAATACCAGTAAGACCGAGAACACCTGTTTCAGCATTACTGTCTGTGTTCTTTAGGATCGGTTGTAATAACTTTATACCTTAAGACCTTAAACCGTAGAAACTCGAGAAGATTTGAAAGGTCTGACAGGTTGTGTGCCAATGAGAATGTTGAAGATCAAATTCAAAGCTCAAGACAACTGCAAAAATCTGTACTCCAAACACACTACATGAACCCGAACACAACTCAACACTCTCGTTATATAACAATATCGAATAATTTCATATACCTTCCTTATGGAAAAATATATACAGTGGGGCTGGAAAGTTTGTGAACCCTTTAGAAGTTTGTTTGTTTGTTTGTGTTTGTGTGTGTGTGTGTGTGTGTGTGTGTGTATATATATATATATATATATATATATATGAATAATTATGACTTAAAATATTATCAGACTTTCACACAAGTCCTAAAAGTAGATAGAGAAGCCAATTAAATAAATGAGACAAAAATATTAAACTTGGTCATTTATTTATTGCGGGCGCACGCTGGCTTAGTGGTTAGTACGTTCGCCTCACACCTCCAGGGTCCGGGGTTTGATTCCCACCAGGGCCGTGTGTGTGGAGTCTGCATGTTCTCCCCGTGCTGCGGGGGTTTCCTCGGTACTCCGGTTTCCTCCTCCAGTCCAAACACATGCATGGTAGGCTGATTGGCGTGTCTAAAGTGTCCGTAATGTATGAATGGGTGTGTGAGTGTGTATGTGATTGTGCCCTGCGAAGGACTGGTACCCTGTCCAGAGTGTACCCCACCTTGTGCCCGATGCTCCCTGGGATAGTCTCCAGGTTCCCCGTGACCCTGAAGAAGGAGTAAGCGGTAGAAGATGGATGGATGGATTTATTTATTTATTGCAGAAAATGATCCAGTGTTACATATTTGTGAGTTTTGTGAGTAGAAGTTTGTGAACCTTTGCTTTCAGTATCTGGTGTGACTCCCTGCAGAAATAACTGCAGCTAAACATCCCCCCCCCATCATGTGCAGAACCTCTTTAGGAAGATGAGAACCCTAAAATATCCAAAGACGCACTGAAGAACCCTTTTTCTAAGCGTGTACACAATCAGAAATCCATTTCACAAAGCACAAGAATGCAGCCTTCCTTGAGTGGATCACTTGAAGTATAAGCATTTGTCCTGTAGTGGTTGCTTTAATCTTTTTTTTCTTCTTGTTTTTTTTTTCTCAACTCATTGTGGGAGAGAGAGATAGATAGATAGATATATATATATATATAAATAAATAAATAATTTTTTTCCCCTTCCCCAAGCCAGCTCAGGTATTTCATGTGCTCACTGCTCATGCAACTAACCAAGCCCTTGATTAGTTGCTTCAGACAACACCCGTTCTGCATATTTGTGCTGGTGGGAGGGATTCTATTCAGGGGGTTGAATCATTTTGAGACTGGAGAAATCATAAGTGGCATATTCAGTTGAATTTGGGGGAAACCACTGGAAGTGTTCGGTATGTGGAACTATTTTAATTGCTTTTGGTTGATTTGTTCATTGCAAACACCTGAAAGTCTGTAAATTTAAACAATAAACCTGACTTGCAATGGGGGTTCAAATAATTCGAGAGAGAGATTCTCTCTCTCTCTCCCCCTATCTATCTATCTATCTATCTATCTATCTATCTATCTATCTATCTATCTATGAGAGAGAGAGAGAGAGAGAGAGAAAACAGCAAAGTTGGTTGTGAATAATTAGACTTATTAGACTTCATGAAAACCATATAAATCCATTACCCTATGTACAGAATATTTACTTTTGAAGAAAATAAAACCTAAATAATTACATCTCTTACAGCAATGGAAAAAAAAACAACTCACTGTTTTTCTTTTATTTTTCCCCCGGAAAATTTTAATCACACTGTACTGTACAGGAGGCTTTTCCACTAATCTTCTCAGTTTAGTTTGTTATTTCAGATCCCCAGAGCTGTTGTGGCTTCAGTTCTCAATACTACCCCACACCTCAACTCATTGTGTAGACACACACACAAACGATAACAAACCAGGCAGGTATGAACACGCACATTACAGTAGAACCCTCCGTGCAGCAGCACATCTGGCGGATATCATGATTCTCAGACCTTTAATTACCTGTATCTGCTTCAGGCTTTGGAAATACAAGTCATATAATCCAGGAAAAGCTTTAAAGAGCAGCGAGTGTGTGCGCTCATTGACACACTGATGAAACTACACTTTCAAATGACGCAACACAAAATGAAACATTAGTAGAAAGGTCCGAGTGAACGAGCGTGAAGTAATCCGGGTTTACACACGCATGACGTTACAGCGTAAAACGCACGCGCCTGTACGCAACAAGCAGCTGAAATTTTCTCAGAGTGAACACAGTGCTGGTTTATGAAACAAGATTGTTTGGCGAGGACGTATATGCAACTCAGCTTTCACACCATGTAGCTTTGAACACAAGCATCATCAATTCCAAGCAACCCATATCTTAACTTTTCTCTGTGCAGGACACTCAAGTTCTTCCACTCCAACCTTGGCAAACCATGTCCTCATGGAGCTCACTTTGTGCACAGGGGCATTGTCATGCTGGAACAGGTTTGAGCCTGTTGAGCTCCAACGAAGAGAGAGAATTCGTAACATCACAGCGTACAAAGAGGTTCTAGACCACCGTGGGCTTCCAACTTTGTGGCAACAGTTTGGGGGAAGACCCGCATATGGGTGTGATGGGCCGGTGTCCACATACTTTTGGCCTTACAGTGGCTACATGGCCAGAGACATATCTCCCTGCAGTTCTCGCCTGGTTTCAAACTGAAGCTAAGCAGAGTTGCCGGACTCTCTGTGGTTATTAAAAATCCCAGGACCCTTCTCGTAAAAGAGTAGGGGTACCTGGCGAAATTCCTCCATTGGCCCTTCTCCATCACGGCCCTTTAATAATCCCCATCTCTGAATTGACTACATCACGCTCTCCTCTTCACCAAGAGCCAGCATGTGTGGTGGGTGTCCTGGTGCACGATGGCCGCGGTCACATCACCCAGGTGGATGCTACACACTAATGGTGGTTGAGGAGATTCCCCCCATACCATGCAAAGCACTTTTGAGTGTCTAGAAAAGCTCTCGATAGAAATGTAACTGTACGACGTATCAAAATAAGACATTATGGATAATAGATTTGAGGCTTGACCCATGAGCCAGAGTGCAAACCAAAACCACCGTCATTCCACACTGTGGTGGTATTCTTCTCTCTATTAATTAATTATTCACATGGATGTTAACTTCATCTTTCTGAAGTGTACTGTTACACCGAGGGACAACTATTCTACACTCTTCTTTTGCATTTGAACATAACTGGTTAGCAAACATCAACTCCCCTTATCTCGTCTGACAACGAGTACAGGCCGTTACATTAAGCCTGATTCTGGAGAACTTGTTTAAAAAAAAAAAAAACCATCACGATCACTCAGACAGTCTGGATGATGACACATTCCTGATGAGATAAGCCTTTTACAAACCCGCCTTCAGACTGAACATTATCCCTGGATTCAGTATTCATCATACGCAATAATCACTGAAATAACACATCAGGGCTAAGTTTCACATCGCCCACAACGGCTGAGCTCATTTAGAAGCTTTAGAGCCGTGATGTAACCACTGCGTCGCCCTTCACTTCTGCTCTTTAGTCCCTGGAATTCTCTCAGCGTCCACTCGCCCAAGTGCTGGCACGTTTACAATCCGAACACATGCAAGTCCTTAAACATTTTAGATCCATAGAAATAAATAAACTTAATTGTTTTCCTTCTTAAATTGCCAAAAGGTGGGGTTTTTTTTTAAATTATTTTATTTTAGAGAGTAAAATGAGGCATGTGACCGTGATAACTTTCCACATAGGTACATAACTCGAAGTAAAAAAAATAAAAAACGTGCACACATGCTTATGGTTTATTTATTTCTCATAAAAATATATGTAAAAATACAAAGTCGTAGATTTAATAGACAATTAAAAGCATCAGGCTGTACCATTATGTTTCAACACAAAGCCTGTACATGCAGAGATCGAGCAGCTCGTTCAAATGACATCATAAAATGATTTGATCACTGATTGGTCAAGTGGAATAAGACACTCTTCTATTAAAAAAAAAAAAAAAAAAACAATTACACAGACAGGTTTTTGTTCTTTGATGCAATGGTCTGAACAGATCTGATAAAACAACATAATGAAATTGTACGCAAGTGAGTCAGTTTTACAAAGAAACATTGGCTGGAATGCTTGGGTCAAGTTTTGGATGATGATAGTGTGTGTGATGTACTCGTACCACTGCGCAGAACACACTCGAACTAAAGAGCGCGGATTTTAAACGCACTCGTGACGAGACACTGGTCGCATGCATTCAAAATAGCTTTGCTGCTCGCTTAGTTTCATGAGCAAGTCCGATAAGATGCGATTGTATGTGTATAAAGTATAATTAAATATAATATTGACGACATTATTATTCTTCTTCTTCCAGTACTTCTCTTTTAGGAAACGTGAGTGAACCGAGCATTAACATATTAAACGGGATCACATTTTGATCGACTTATTTACTATTCGAGCTCATCCTGTGCTGCACTCCTACATCAATCCATCGTGCCCGGGATTGACGGTTTTAAAAATATACCCTTCATCTAAAAATAAACCCGTGTATTCGCTATAGTAAAAAGTGCAACACGATCAGGCCCAGTGTGTATTCTTCTTTTTCGTGAGATCTATTAAGTCTTACAGAGCTCAGAAGCTCTCACAGCAACTGATCGTTTATATCTGTAATTTGGTAGGGTGGGATTATCTAGAAGACTGGCAACCTGTCCAGGGTGTACCCCGCCTTGTGCCCGATGCTCCCTGGGATAGGCTCCAGGTTTCCCCGCGACCCTGTAGAAGGAATAAGCGGTAGAAGATGGACGGATGGGATTATCTATAGCCTTCAGCTTTGCGTTCTCTCACTCTGCTCCACTCAAATGACATATTTCGTCTTCGTGCGATCCATCAACACAAACAATTTATTAGATTCGCTCCCTGTGAGAGTTTTCCCCTCATGTACACCGAACCAAGACGCAAGCAGATATATGTGACCTCAGTTGTAGCGGATAAAGGCACAGCATGGCTTTGTAAAGCTACAACTTGTCTAGGGTGATAGAAACACAATCTATTCAGATCTACGTGATTTTACACTGCAATGATATTCAGCTGCTGATTATAAGCTAGAAGAGCCACAAGCCTCGTTAAAAAACAAACAAAAAGGATGTGTTTAACCAATTAAATCTGAAAAGTTCGACTGTATCCTTTTGTTAGTGTAGACGTGGTCTCGAGGTCCAAGAGCAGAAGTGATGTCCCGGTGCAAATTTGCACACTCGGCATCACTGAATGTCGTAGCAGGATAAAATCTTAGAGATATAACTGCATTCTTACAGCTCTGGAGTTCTTCTAGCTTCTGGAGTTCATTCTTAAGACTGGAGTACAGAATTGACTGCGTTACCAAAATGACACGCATTAGCGACAGGCATCACTGGATATCGTTACATGATAAAAATCAGTTGATTTATTTATTTTATTTATTTATTTTTAAAAAATGATCTGTAAATAACGTGCTGAAAATTGACATCTTGGTAGAAATCACGCGCGTACAATAGTCCGATATCGATTTTAACCAACAAACTATTCGATCGCAATGAAGCCGGAATTGCCAAAGTTCCCAAGCGAGTTTAAAATTGTTAGACGATTAAAATATATCTATATATATTATATATATATTTTGAAATCCCAGAAATGAATTTAAGAGTCAAAGAATATTTGAGGATTCATGCAAATTTGCATCAAACATGAGTGCGCCCAAGCATTGATATTCAAGTTAATATCTTTAAAGATGGATGCATTTCCCTCAGCATTTAACTCGAGTCGCAGCTAAATTACAATTATGCGCAACACAGCTAGTCACATCACATCGCTAGTACTATAGTATATGTGAATACCGGTAAGTGCAAACGACACCGCACTTCGAGCTAAATAAAACTGTCATTCAGCTCTTAGTGTTTGTTTAGTATGTTTGTATGTATGTATGTATGTATGTATGTATGTACAGCGCATGCTCATGTCTTTACGAGGCTCGTTTAATTCGTACAAATTGTACTCGGACATCCAGTATTTACAACGGAGCCACTACATACCTAAAGACACGCCGCAAAGTCAAATCAATCTTGCCCTAATCCCGCCTGTGTAAAGAGTCGCTCATTTTTACCGCCATCACTCAAACGCTCATTTCACCCACACCAGCTCAGTACACTTCACCTCAGATCACCCTCTACTAGCAGGAGCTGGTCTGCAGATTGCTCTCTGTGAGGATGGAGGCGATGGTGGACGAGTCAAACAGGCCTTCGTCGTCATCATCCGAGCTGAGACCTGGAGAACCCACGGATAACTGTCGGGCTTGCTGGATCTTCCTCCTGAGGTTTTAGCGAGAACACGTTTGAGCATTTAAACTGTATACAGTCAGATATATAGGTGACGAGCATTATGCCAACGTTATGATGAACAGGACAGAATTATTAGACTGCGGTTGAACTACACTCAGTGCAAAGGTGGTGAGCAAACCACTGAATGCTGAGGTCAATGAACACAAGTCTCTCTACAGCAGTGATCACCAACCCTGTTCCTGCAGATCTACCTTCCTGAAGACTTCAATCATAATCGTGCCCTCCTGACCATCTACTCATTGGATTAACAAGTTCTTGAGCAACTAAAATAGGCGTTACATTTTGACTGGAGGTGAAACCTGCAGGAAGATAGATGGTGACCACTGCTCTACATCATGTAAGTCACCCAACCTCAGGGCAACCACTGCCCTCTCCAGGGCTGAAAATGCACTACATGCAAGAGCAGTACCATTATTGCCCATAATACTGAAGTGGAGTGGAAACTAATATTAGTTGTGACTGCACAAGTATACACCGCACATGGAATGAAAATACCAAGAGACCTGATAAAAACAGATCAATTTTAGCTTGCTAATGAAGAATGACATCATTTTGACATTTTTAGAGTACTCAGATTTATTGCTCTATTTTGCCCCCTAGTGGCATACAGAGACTAGTAAAGACTGATCGATTCCTTCTCGGTGCCTTTAAAAACGGTTTAAATGCCAGAAGCTTCTGGATTCTAACGGACTCTTGCTCGTTACAATCCGACACTAAACGCGAGTCCCCCCTTTCAGGACATAATTAAATAAAAGAAATCCCAGCGTTTCAAGTGACTTCGTGACGAAACTTACTTGAGTTCATTCTCCAGGGCAGTGACTCGAGTCTGTAGCGCCTCTTTTTGCTCCATTTGCTCCTCCATTTCTCTTACTGCTTTCCTCCGCAATCCGTCCAACCTCTCGACCTCTTCCTCTCCCTCATCCACCTGCCTCTTCAATGCCTTCACACGCAAAGTCAGCTACACAGAAAACGCTCATAAGCACGGCTACAGGAAATGATCTGGTACATAAAGTGTGTACTACTTGGAATACGGGTCCTCTCATTTGTGTGTGAGAGAGAGAGAGAGAGAGAGAGAGAGAGAGAGACCTGATCTCTCTGCTCAGTGATCTGCTGTCGATCCTCGTCCAGAGTCATGGACATCTCTTTCAGCTTCCTCTCCAGGCGGCGTTGTGAGGACAGTGCTGCATTTTTATCTCTGCAAGATACACCAAAAGACAATTAATTATTAAAAATAATAATAATAATGTTCAAGTTCTCCTTTGAATATGAACAATCGTGTATAATGATCACATTTTTATTACCGAGATGACCTTCCTTCTGTGTAGTAAAACTGTATTAAAGGCTAGTTTAGGCCCGGTCACATCTATTCTTTTGTTCCTTATATTCGATACAAATACCCCCTACACAGTCCCAGAGCCCACACCCCCTACAGGACATATGAAACCAGCCTTTCTGATCTGCTGCTTATGCGGTCACTCTCTGAGGAAAGCACTTTCCACCCTCTTCTACATACCTGCATGCACATGTGGTTACTGTGACTGACGGGGAGAGAGAGTAATGAACTCTCTCCCACCCAGACAGCATGGCCAATTTTACTCCCCAGATTCCCAGCCATGGAGTCCGTAAAGCAAACGCCTTTCTGTTTCACCACATTCATAATAATTTTCAACACCACAGGACGATGCTTCCCCGAGACTCATCCCACCTACAGATCTGGCGGTGCATCTAAGCGGTTATATCGCAGGTCATTGCTGTACCTTTCCTCATTACGTAGTCGCTCCTCCAAATCCTGTAGTTTGCTCTCGAGCTGAGAAACATTAGTGGAACTACGGGACTGGCCCTCCATCTCTTTTATACGGGATTTATAGTCCTTTAGCTATGGGGAAAACGGAGGAAATGAAGGAAGTAAGGGGGTTGAGAAGGTAAGAGAATCTTTAGGCTTGATCGAACAGTTAATAACACAGACAACAAAAATCCAACAGCATTATAATTTACTTCGAAGAAATGGAAACACTTGATGGCTCAGTGAGTGGAAAAATCCCCGAGTTAGTGTACCTGTCTCTCCAGGGAATTTTTGTCCAGCTCTAGATCTTGTTTGGATGATCTTTCCTGCATTAACTCGGAACGCAGCTGCTCCATCTACACACACACACACACACACACACACAGTTGTATTGTGGAGAGCAACACTAACGCACTCGCTCTCTGGGGCAGGCAGATCTCAGAGGACGCGCGCTCACCTGGTCTCGGCTCCTGGTTACTCTGTCTGTCAGAAGCTCCACACTGTTCTTTTCCTCATCCAGCTCCAGTTCCAAGCGCTTCACTTTATCCTATAAACACAAACGAACAAAGTGAACAAAAAAATATATATATATCAAAAGCATACTTTATTTAAATGTCTTTTTTTTTTCTTCTCCTCTTTTACTTCGCATAAAGAGCACAAACCTTACTCTTGATTTTTTTGTTAAATAAACATAAGGAACACTACGTATATTTCGTAGATTCTTACATTTCTATAGCAGATTGTGGTAGCTATATTTTCCTAGCAGAAGCCTATAAATGACGGTTTACATTTTTTGTACTGCAGATTAAATCCTGAGCAAAACAAAAAAAGACATTTGTTATAAAACATAAAATATGAACAGCGAGTTAAAGAGACAGTCATTGTTTCTGTTCTTCTAACACCAAGTGCAACTCGAATCAACGTGCGAGAGAAAATCCTGAAACACGACCCATGCGAACTTGCTCACTAGTGAGTTTTGAACGAGACCATGCGAGCGGCTATTACTCGCGTACGCCATTTAATAATCTCAAGCATTGCGTCATCATTTGGAATTTATAAATGAGGAATTGAATATCGAGCGTGCAGCATTGAACAACTGTTCAGGACAAGTTGCGCCTTCTCACGATGAGCATGTATGTGGTGAAATGTCTACGGTCATTGGTCACAGCAAGTAAGGAGGGATAGGTGCGAGCTGGCTCTTCTTCGAATCCGATTACACCGGGACACAAACGGAGATGTGAACACTCGCCTCCATGCTGCGGAGGTCACGGGCGCGATCGTTGAATGTGTTGCGCTGACTCTCCAGCTCTCCCTCCATGTGTTTGATGCGGTTGATTAACATCTCTCTGTCCAGAACAGCATTATCCTTTTCCTCGCAGGACGACTGCAGCTCTTTCTTCATACGGGACATCTGGAGATAGATCACAAAGATTACAATGAAGATGCATGTTTTGGGAAATTAACACTTTTGGGGGGCGGGGGGTGTTGTTGCAGGGATATTTATTTTAAACGACTGTATGCAGAAGTACATGAGCTACTGGGGTTGGGTCGCAAAACGATGTCGTTCATAAAACTTGGTCGTACTCGCGCAAACAAAAAAAAAAGAACCGCTGTACCAAGTCATTCTTGGGCCGAATAAGACGAGATGACGCGACATGTTAAATAAAGGGGAAAATGGCTGTATTCCAACAAGATGGCGGCAATTGCTGTGAAAATATTAGATGATGAAATCATTTGACCAGTTGTAAACATCTTAACCAACTTGTTCTGGTTCAGTACTTAGCAGGGGATATCTCTTGAGTTTATATTCTAAACAACATACCTGGAAAATCTATTTATTTAGTAAAAAAAAAAAAAAAAAAAAGACAAAAAGAAAAACCACCCAGTATTTCCTTAGCTCCATTATTAGCAGTGGACACAAACGGACACTGATGGAAACTCTCTGAACATGAGACGTGTACACGGACATGTTGGAAAGAATGTGACCGCATCGAAAATCACTTTAAAGACCAGCCTTCCTTAATGCTTTTTGTTTCGCTGTGTTACAAGTGACCTGAATACAATTTCTGCAATATAAATATACCTTAAGAATAATCCCCCCCCACATAAAAACATCTACGACACCCAATGTTGACACCGTGCACAGCTTTACAAAATGTAGAGCTAATAATAATAATAATAATAATAATAATAATAATAATAATAAAACTCTGGGAGCAATGTGTACCATGTACACAATATATACATTGTACATGTGGGTACCTGGAGTGAATGAAGTCATGCGGATTCCATGAGAAGAAAGAAAGAAAAAAAGAAAAGAAAAAGAAAGAACAATCCTTGCTCACCTCCTCTTGGAGAGAACGCAGAGTGATCTGGTTTCTTTCCAGCTCACTGATTTTCTCCTTGTTGATCTTCTGCAGGTCCTGCTGCTCCTTCTTCCATTTGTCTTTCTGCTCGTCGAACTGAGACTGTACCAGCCGCACAGACGCACTCGAGTCTGCAGTCAACCGCTCGATCTGACGGAAGGAAAAACAGACCCGGGTCTTACCATCTCTTACATAAGCGCCACACACACAATCTGGGGAATGACAATAATACTGCATGAGAAAGGACTAATGTCCTTGTACTATTAATATTATGCTATACACCAGTGTACAGTGGCGCTTGGAAGATTGTGGATTTTCTATAGTTCTGCATAAATGACTTAAAATCATCATATTTTCATCATAAGTCCTAAAAGTAAACATCCATCCATCCATCTTCTACCGCTTACTCCTTTTCAGAGTCGCGGGGGAACCTGGAATCTATCCCAGGGAGCACCTGGCACGAGGCGGGGTACACCCTGGACAGGGTGCCAGTCCATCGCAGGGCACACACACACACACACACACACCCATTAAAAGTAAACATACAGAACCCAGTTAAAAAGAAAAAAAAAAAAAAAAAAAAAAAAAAATAATACACGTGGTCCTTTGTTTATTCAGGAAAATGATCCAATGTTACACATCTGTGAGTGGCAAAAGTATGTGATCCTCTAGGAGCAGCAGATAATTTGAAGTTGAAATTAAGAGTCAGGTGATTTCACTCAGTGGGATGACAAATCAGGAGTGCCCTGGTTTATTTAAAGAACCTTCACGACATGTTTGTGGAAGTGCATCATGGCACGAGCAAAGGGGATTTCTGAAGACCTCAGAAAGAGAGTTGTTGACGCTCGTCAGGCTGGAACAGATTACAAAACCATCTCTAAAGTGTTTTGTGGATAGACGAGACCAAAATAGAACTTTCTGGTTTAAATGAGAAGCGTTATATTTGGAGAAAGGAAAACACGGCATTCCAGCATAACAACCTTATCCCATAAGTGAAACATGATGGGGGTAGTATCATGGAATGTAATCATTGATAGAACAATGAACTCTCAATTATACCAGCGAATATCTCTGAATCTCAAGAGAAAGTGGGTCATGCAGCAAGACAACGACCCTAAACACACGAGAACGGTTAAAGAAGAATAAAGTTAACGTTTTGAAATGGTCGAGTTAAAGTCCTGACGTTAATCCAATAGAAATGTTGTGGAAGGACCTGAAGCGAGCAGTTCATGTGGGGAAACCCACCAACATCCCAGAGTTGAATCTGTTCTGTACTGAGGAGCGGGATAAAACTCCTCCAAGCCGATGTTCAGGACTGATCAACAGTTACCGCAAACTTTAGTTGCAGTTATTGCTGCACGAGGGGGTCACACTAGATACTGAAAGCAAAGGTTCACATACTTTTGCCACTTATCATTTTCCTCAAAGAGGATCAAATGTTACGTTACCCCCCCACACACACACACAGACACACACGATCTTCTACGTGCAACATGGTCCTAGGAAATACGACAATTTCGTTCTTCCTCATACACACCTCTTTGTTGAGTTTGTCCACAATCTTCTCATGCTGCTTCTTTTGCTCGTCCAGCTGCGTGTTGTCCTTGCGGAGAGCATCCCTCTCCCGGTCTCGCCCCTCTAACGCTCGGGACAGTTCGTCTCTTTCCTGGCTCACTTTGCTGCTGCTGCGTTTGGTCTCTTCCAACTGCTGCCTCAACCTCCTGTTCTCCGACTGCAGCTCCTGCTCTGCCTCCAGGTTCTGCGAAACGTGTTCCTGCAGCGTGGCCTGAACATGGAGAGATGCGGTTTGTGTGCGTGCGTAAAACCACATGCAGACTTTACGAAGAATTGCCTTCATCTCAAACCACTTTCTTAACTGTTCTGGAAATCATCATTACTACTACAACACTCACCTCCAGACGTGCAAGCTTGTCTTTGAGGCGCGAGTTAGCCTCCTCCAGTGCCTCTCGTTCATTCGAGACAGTGTTCATTTCTGTTTGGGATGAAGCGATTCTCTCCCTTTCTTTCTGCAGCCCCTCCTCAGCCAAGAGCAGCTGACTGCGCAGCCGCTCGGCCTCGCCGCGCACCGCACACATTTCCCCACGCAGAGATTCCACCAGCGCGGGATCGGCGAGCTGCCAGAGGGGTGGGGCGACAGTGAGGGCATCATAGAGGCTTAATGAACATAGCATAGGGGTGATTTATGATTCGATCGCATTACCTGCTTGGTTTTCTCATGAACTTTAGCCAGCTCGTCCTTATCTTTCCGTGAGAGGTCCTTCAGCCTGTCGATCTCGTATTTCTGCTCGGCATCCAGTTCCTGAATCGTCCTCTTCAACGAAATAATCTCCATAGTCTTCTTGTCAAGGTCCCGCTTAAGTTTCTCTATCTCGGCTTCCGCTTGCTTCAGGGATACACGGCTACGCTCCAGGTCCTGCGATACGTTTGACAGTTACGTCAATATCAAGGTGCGTAGAAGAAGAAGAAGAAAGAAAGAAAAAAAACCATCCAGTGTGTGGGGGTTCCGATTGTGTACGGACGATTAAACCGCCATAACCGTACTAGCCTTGTGTGCGCGTGATAACGGTCAACACAATTTCCATATATATTGTGTGTACATGCCGCAGACTCGCCATACTGCAAGCCTCTATAAATATTAGAATTTCAAAAACGCCATTGCTTTGTCTCACGATCCAAATAAGAGCATTAAAATGTTAGCACCTGGTTGAGAGTTTCGCTTTGCTTGCTATCGGGGATCTGAGGTTTCATCGTGTTCAGAATCTCCTGCAGCTCCTTCAGCTCCTCTTCAAACTCTTCTTTATCTAGACGAGCCTGAAGAAGCCTGACACATCATACACGCACAAGATATTAACAAGCATGAGAACGCACCCGGCGCTTTAGTTCCTGATTAGATCTCAAACATTTGAAAACAGAAAGGGTGGAGATAAGGAGGTTTAATAAGCTTATATTTGGTTTATGTTAATATAATAGGAAATACTAGATAACGATATAATATGACTAGATATTGTCACTTGGCACATATATACACATACCTATACATATTATATATATATACATATACATATATAAATTTTAATTAGAAGTCCTTACTCTTGTTTGGTGTTGCGGAGCTCGTCTCTGGTGCTCTGGAACTGCTCTTTCCAGTGGACGCATTCCTCGTTGTTCTCCTCTAGCTGTTGCTGTAAGGAGCGCACTGTAGAGTTCACACGCTGGCGCTCGGCTTCTATGTTTACCTGAGACTGGCCCAAAAAAAAATAAATAAAAAGAATTAGACATGAATATAAAAGAAACAATCAATTTAGTAAACAATTCTAACAGTATTTAAAGCAGTTCTAATGCACTATACAGCACATCTCGTGCAACCACCTGACTGAATTAAACTCTTTCAATTTGATACGGCCCACATGAGGCTTAGTGCCCTCCAGTAATATTGGGCCCCTTGGTAAATATTAAGCAAAGGCGGCTGTGAAAAATTGTCTTGATTGTTGAATCTTTTCATCCGTTGTTCAAATAATTCACAAAAATTCTCTGATCTCATGGGTATCGAACAACTGCAAACAAAACCGGTTTATCAAAAATAAAAACCCTTAAATACAGGTGTGAAAATGATTGGCACTCCTATGAATTCAAGTACACCTGGGTGACTAGGAACAGGAAATTGTTCAAGCATGACTTCCTGTCTCAGAGGGGTATAAATATGAGGTAACACATGGGCCAAATTCCCTTAGCCATTAATAATGTGCAAGACCAAGGAATATAGCTGTGATGTGCGGCAAAAGGATGTTGAGCTTCACAAAATGGGAAGGGGCTATAAGAAAATAGCACAAGCATTGAAAATGCCCATTTCCACCATCAGGGCAATAATTAAGAAGTTCCAGTCAACTGGAAATGTTATGAATCAATCTGGAATTGGACGTGTGACTATCGTTTCAACGCACTGAAGAGGATGGTTCGAGTGGCTAAAAAAAATCTCCAAGGATCACAGCTGGAGAGATTCTGTATGGAAGAATGGCCTCGGATCGCTTGCCATGTATTCTCCAATCTCATCAGTCATTATAGGAGAAGACTCAGAGCTGTTATTTTGTTAAGTGGGGAGGTAGACGCAAAGTACTGACTAAAAGGGTACCAATAAACAGTTGCAATCAAAATTATTCAACCTTCACTGCAAAACAGGTTGACGGTCAAAATTTATAGACTTTCAGCTGTTTGCCATGAACAAATCAAACGGAAGCAATTAAAAAGTAACGAGTTCAACACAACATGCTTCAAGTGTTTTCCCCAAATTCAACTTTCAAAATTATTCAACCCTCTTAATCCCTCACAACAGCACAAATATGCAAAACAGGTGATGTTGACTAAAAAGCACATCTGATGCAACTAATCAAGGGCTTCATTAGTTGCACCAGGGTGGGGGCAGAAAATTAATTAAATACCTGGACGAGGCAGAAAGAGGAGGCTATCAACGGCTGCAAGCAGATTTCTGAGAAGGCAGGTTGTGAAAAATCTCGAGTGACTGCAGAAGACCTGCAGCAAGACTTGGTGGCAACAAGCACTGAGGTTTCAGTGAGCACAGTAAGGTGTTTACTAAACGCAGAAGGTTTCTATGCCAGAACTCCAAGATGTACACCATTACTGAACCAAAAGCACAAGAAAAGTCGCCTCAAAACCATAAATAAGCCACAGAAGATTTGGGATTCTGTTCTGTGGAGCGATGAAACAAAACGAGGCTTTTCAGACCAATGGATCAGCGGTATATGTCTGGAGGAAGAAGAATGAAGAAAGAACACCGTCCACAGTCGAGCATGGTGGTGGCTCGGTGATGATCTGGGGCTGCTTGACATCCTCTGGCACGGGAAACTTGTAGCATGGGGAAGGCAAGATGGAGGATTCATTGAAGTATCAGGATAGCCTAGGAGAAAATGTCATGCCATCTGTGAGGAAGCTGAAGCTTGGGGTGTCATAGGACCTTCCAACAGGACAATGATCCCAAGCATACCTCAAATTCCACCAAGGCTTGTTTGCAGAAGTCTTCTTGGAAGATTCTACAGGGCCATCACAGTCAGCTGACTTGAACCCCATAGACAATCTCTGGTGGGATTTGAAGAAGGCAGATGCAGCATGCAAACCCAAGAATATTACTGAACTGGGAGGCTCATGAGGAATGGCCTAAGCTTCCTCAGGAACCCTGCCTCTCATTTGCAGCAGGTCATGACAGAAAAAGGTGCTCTACTAAGTATTAAGATGCTTGCCATGAAGGGGTTGAATTATTTTGAAACTGGAACAGTCATTATAAGTTGCATTTTCAGTTGAATTTGGGGAAATCACTTCATTGTGTTGAACTATTACAATTGCTTTTGTTTGATTTGTACACTGCTGAAAATCTGGAAATTGTTGAATAATTTTGATTGCAACTGTACTTGACAAAATGTACCCCCCCCCAAACCTGTGTTGTTTGCAATTGTTTGATATCCATGAGAGCAGAGTAGTTTTGTGTATTTTTTAAAAAAAAAAAATCAAAAGCTTAAAGTTTTTCCACAGCCTTCTTTGCTCATATTTACCAAGGGTGCTAATATTAACAGAGGGTACTGTAGCTGCCTTAATTACACATTATACTATATTTATTGGACAAGCAAGTCTGCAAATAGAGGGAGAACATGTTTCTGAATTATTGCCCGAGTTACAGAAGACTCTTCAGTGCGTGTGTGTACTGTTTACCTGTGAAACCTGTGCCATGCTGGTTCGGAGTTTCTCCATGTCTTGGCTGTATTGCTGTCGGAGAGTTTCCATCTCTCGGTCATGGGTGGACACCTCCTCCTTCAGGGCGCCTTTCAGTGCGGTCAGCTCCCGCTCTCTCTGTCTCAGAGTGTCCTCCTGTCTCTGATGCCGAGCTGCCATTTCAGCCAGCTCGTCGCGCAGGGCCAGCAACTCCTACACTCCATTTTTAAAAGAAGCCAAGTTACCCTCCCTCATATGTTATCCGTACACTGTTGCGTGTATAGTTCGAGCATGCGATTTACATATATATAACGCTTACATAATATCTCAGGACACGATATGTCTAAAAATCTACCTAAATACGCACAGGTGTATTGCCACCATTGTGCTTATACAACCATTGGTGTGTGCGTTTTAAAATCTGCAGTCGATATAGTAGCCTAGAAGGTGGAACATAGTTTTGTTATTAATAATAAATCTAAGAAAATGGGGAGAAAAAAAAAAAAAAAAAACATTTCCTGTTAGAGTCTGTAAACGTTGCCTTCACATATCAAACCCCCCCCCCATCCGCCCATCAGCTAACACCAAGTAATATCCATTGAGCTACTAGAACATTTACAATTATTATTATTATTATTTATTCACATTCCTACATCATGAAGTTAACAGTATGGAAAACACCGTGTGGCTTTAGGTTTAAATTCTTGTTTAAGAAGTCACTGCAATTTTAGTTGTCGGTTGTTTCGTTGTCATTATATTGCAGCGGATTATGCTGAAAGTTCTCTGTACAATATATATATATATATATTCAATAAAAAGCACCGGCGTACCGCCTGCATCGCGTCGATCTCCGCTCTGCTGCCCGTCTCTCTCCTCAGCTCCTCTTGCAGCCCGGTCAGATGGTCCTCAAGGTGTCGGACACGAGACTCTGCATTCTCCCGGTCCATACGTAACTGAATCATCCTGAGATGCAGACAGACGCAACAAAGCCCGTTGTTACTCATACGTTACGCAGACACTATAATAATAGACACCGGACCCAAAATGCTGCGAACGGCAGACTGTGGCAGAATGTGCGAAGGTTGGTCTTACTCAGAATGTGTCTGATCTAACTCGCTCTTCTTCCTGCTCAGCTGCTCCTGCAGATTGATGTTTTCATCCAGACTCTGTTCCAGCTCTGCCTTGAGTACAAGGTCGGATCTGTTCGTCTACAAAGACGGTCACAGTTTCACGTCAGACTAAAAACTAACAAAACAAACAAACAACAACAACAACAAAAAAAAAACCCCACGATAGTCCTAGATAGTACGAATATTATTCACAGACATTAATATGCTCTTACATACAATGTGGCTTATGGGAAAACCCTGCAAAGAGTTTGTTGGGTAAGATGCCAGTTTAGCACATTTTAATTTGAATCACGATCAGTTTGCCTACAGATCTCTCAAACCTTTCAAGCTCAGTTTGCTTTTGTCATAAGTTTTTGGAAAACAATGCATTCTTGTTTTTTTTTTCGGTTCTTTTAAAGAAAATGTACCAAATAGTTGATTTGGCCACACCAAAGGGTTTTCCCTCGCTCACCAGTTTTGATTTCTCAGCCTAATGATTGCTTGCTTCACTGGCAGTAACAGCTCTTTAGACTTCGTGTTGAGGGTTAACCATACTTGAGATCTGCTTCCTAAATGTAATGATGAAGGAGTAACACACTTGGGCCATAGAACAACTCGGCAGCCAATTATCCAGGTACTTTTGGTCTCCTCTTAAAGGGAGTGTGGGCTCGGAGGGGTGGCTGTAAGAGTGCTGTAATTCCTACACGGTTCCCGTGATTTGGATGCAAATACCCTCGAATTTGCTATATTTTATATTCAATCACTTTGAGCACATATCCCACCTGAGGGACTTGAATTAATTTCAGGCAGGTGCTGGAACGGATCACAACAGGGAAACGGTGGATTAGCAAGTCTAGTAAGTGAATACGCTCAACTCCCAATCAGCGCACCATGAACATAGTGAGAGAGCTCAGTCATGGCCGAATCGCCTCATGGAAACCTAACAGCGCTCATTCTACTATGTCCGTCATAAAAATAACCACACGGAACTTATCCAACTGTTGCTGGACGCGGTATACAAGCAGACCCATCCGGGCTGTAGCGCCGCTCTCAATCTCTGTGTAATTACTATGTACTAAGAGGGCCATTGATTTACTGTGGCAGAGCAAACAGCCAATTACTTCACTGCACAGCTGATTTACTTTAAGCTCAGCTATTAAAACGCCACAGTAGACACACTGTGTGCACAACTGTCAGTGTGGATAAACTGTCTGCGTTAAGAGAGACCCAAAAAAAAACAACACCCTCTGTGAAATTCCAACTCGGTGGACACCGATACGAGTTATCGAGGGAAGTATGTGTTTTGAAGTGGACGTGTTCCAAGCTGCACTCGCTCTAAACAGGCCTCAGCTGTCTGATCTGCAGCCAATTCATTCGAGCACTGGGAGGGATGCCAACGCTCAGCCGGCCATTACTGTAATGCCCGTTTCAACGCTGATCGTTTCGGAGTCGTGTTCTGTGCCAACTTGGCCACGAAGACGCTCGAGAGGAAATGGTCCAAGTTAGAAATCAGCTCTGCCCTTCGTGTCACTCGGGATGTGCACCGGTATTCAAATACCCGGTTAACTGCTTAAGGAGCCAGCGTTCGAAATCATTCTCAGGATCAACAGTTTCTCTCTCCGTTGTACTTTTCTGTTCGCACTGCATGCTGCTTTTTGCCTGAATGAGTTGCTTCATTCACTTGTTCGGTGAAGTTACTATGCAAATATCTGTACAATCAGACACCAATTTCACACACGGCAGACCATTTGGAAAATGCCAATCAGCCTACAGCCCTGTGCACACAGGGACGATCTACACAGCACCGTCCGGTTTTTTTTTTTTTGGACGTGCCACGTCAAAAAATGGCCGACCAATGAGATTTGCGCTTTTGTTCACGTGCCCGGAGCCACTGTACGACTCGATGGCACTCGAGTGCAAGACCATTGTACCGAGTGTGCGCATAAGGGATATACCTACAATGAAATGCTCACTGCTAACAAATCCCTCTGCCTAGACCCAAACAGGGTGTCCCTTGAAAGAACTAGATTCAAATTTACACACTAAATACTATAGAAGTGTATTTATTACTTAAGGGATCCATTAAATAAGTTCAGCGAGGCTTCATACACTGAATAGCCTTGTTTTTCTTTACCTCTTCCCTGAAAATGAAAATCCACTGACTGATAGTCCACTGTAGTTATTTTGCACCAGGCAGGCAGACTAAGTGTCCTATAGCTAAGTGTCCCATTGAGGCATTGTATTATCATATTGACCACAAAAGAGGGGGGGACGGACGGGGGGGGACAACGACGACTATTCATATTCACTTCAATTTGCAGGAACATTTTTGGGCACAACAATAGTTGGTTTATACCCACCCACCCCAAAAAATAAATAAATCAAAATTACATAATCTTCTTATGGGTCTTGCCATATGACCACTATTGCTGGGAATTGGATATAATTTAAATCATTTCTTATTTAAAGAGAGTACATTATTTAAAATGAGATGTTTAATAATGTAGCTTTGAAAGTATTTGTTGCAGTGGCAAATCACCAAAGACCTTACATTTCACGAAAGGGCGTGCATGCTTTAATGAGTTCGAAAAAAAAAAGTGCGTGAAAGGCTTTTTGCAAAGAGGTAAATACTGGCTCTCTTCTTCACTGATAAGCAGGTGTCAGAAACAGAAAGTTGTGCAGCGCCACCGGCGTATTTCTGCTTTTCAGTAAGCGCCATCTACGGTCAGGGAGTGAATTTGCACCTTCGTTAAGGACGTCGCCTTTAACGCCTGGGAGTGAACACACAAAAAAACCAAACAAAAAAAAATTGAGAGCTGCACCGATGTATCAGCCGATAAGGGCTATTTCTCCCGTGATCGGCTATCGGCTGATAAAGGCCATTTTTCCTGCCATCAGCTGATCGTTTAAAAACATCCTATGATCAGGGCCCATTTTATCCTGTCAATCAAAACAGGGTGAGAAAACGCATCGAATTCATGCTGTGTGTAAAGATGTCTTGTGTCGAATGACGACAAAACTGCAGTTTATAGGAGTCCAATTACCACCCACAACGCTCCGCTGAATTAAAGCACCAGTGCACTGTTGATTTAAATGAAGATTTTTTATTTATTTTTATATCTCTCTCTCTCATTCATATATATATATATATATATAAAAATAAATATATATATTTTATTAGGCCTATATATATGACCAGTTTGATGTTCAGTGATGAAGTAGAATGTTTTATTTGTGGAGAGTGAATGTGAGACTAACAGGAGGTTTTCTTTTTTTTTTTTTTTTTTACAATTCAGTTAGTTAATATGAATTAATAACATTCAATACGTTAAGAAATCTTACTTTAATCTTCAGAATTGAGATCACGTGTTAATGTTAGAGTAACGCGTTTTCAGTTTATGAGAACAGTTACTGTGAAACAACTTGCTGAAATGGAGAGAGTAACGTTTTTATCTGCATTTCTTTCAAAATTAACCTCTAATAATAACCCTCTATATAACCCTCACATGCACGTCAGATTGTACTTTATGTAAGCGATTTGAATAAGTTTTTACACCCCCACATTTTTTGTGGGATTCATCACTGTGACTTCGTTTCAGTAAAAAAAGAAACAAACAAACAAAAAAAGTTACACATTAAGGGAGAAATAATGTTCAAATGTGCAAAACCGTATAATACAATAAAAGTCCACTCAAAATATTACTAGAATCAAATGTTAGAGAAGTATTACAGTATATTGTATTTCTATTGTTCTATTCATTTCTTTTGCCGTTTGTGAAAAATATATATCCATTTATTAGTGCCCTTTTGATCTTGGTTACAATATTAAAATGCGAGCGAGGACTTACACAACCACCGTTATGTATTCACAGCCTAAATCATAAACATTAATATAGATCTTAGTGTGACATATTACTGTAAATGGGTCTGCTTTCTCTGGAGGGCGATGAAAAAGAAAGAAAGAGGAGAAGAAAGGGAATGAATGAATGAATAAATAAATAAATAAATAAATAAATCAGGCGTTATCTTATCATAGTCCAAGTGTGCTGATAACATTTTAAAAGGCCCAATTACACAATGAGGCGTGAGTAAAAGCAGAAGCCGCCATTTTGTGCTTCCACACATGGAGATTAGGTGCAGAAGCCAGACGCACTCTACGTTCAGTTACTTGCTGTGGGGATTTGGTTCAAGTTACAGAGTGGAAAGTGAAGCCTGTGCCATACCTTGAGCCCCTGGATCTTATCGCAGATGACTCGGACTCTGCGTTTAATTGCAGCGTCGCTGTCGCTGCTCCTGAAGGAAACAGAATGGAGAGTTCAGTTTTAAGTTTCGCTCATGGATTCTAAAGGCAAACGTCTAACTGTTCCTTCGATCTGTTGATCCAGCGTCTAACTGCTGGATCAACAGCGAACAAACATTTGAACAATGGTACGCATTTGTTTTTATAGATGGACATGGGTTTTGTTTTTTTTTTAAATCATGTACTGAGCATTTTTCATTATGCTGCTTTATGCAATTAAAAAAAAGAAAAGAAAAATGATGCAGGTTTACCCCTGTCGTAGAACACCATAGACTATCTGCTGGATCTGATCCTCCTCGCTGCTGAACTCTGACCCCGAGCTCTGACTCTGATCCATCAAAAGATCAGGAGTCGGCTGAAGACAGAAATCAGAGACTACAAGTGTTACACGAGATTCAACAGCGCACACGCACACACTCATTAACAATACAACCCCGATTCCAAAAAGTTGGGACACTATAAAATGTCAATTAAAAACAGAATACAGTGATTTGCAAATCTCAAACTCATGTTATTCACAGGAGAACAGAGAAAGCATCAAATGTTTAAACTGAGGAAAATGTACCATTTTTATTTATTTTTTTTTTTTTTAAGAAAAAATGAAGGTAATTTTGAATTTGATGGCTGCAACACGTCTCAAAAAAATTGGGACGGAGCAACAAAAGGCTGGAAAAGTAAGTGTTACTAAAAAGAAACAGCTGGAGGTTAATTAGCAACAGGTCAGGAAGATGAATGGGTATAAAAACAGTATCTTGGAGAGTCTTTCAGAAGAAAAGATGGGCAGAGGTTCACCAATCTGCAAAAAACAGTCTACAATTTGTGGAACAATTTCAGAATAATGTTCCTCAATGTAAAATTTGTGAAGACTGTGATCATCTACAGTACATAATATCATATTCCAAGAATCTGGGGAAATGTGTGTGCGCGAGGGACGAGGGTGAAAATCGATATCCCATGCCCGTGATCTTCGGCTCCTCAGGCGGCACTGCATTAAAAACAGGCGTGATTCTGTAAAGGAAATCACTGCATGGGCTCGAACACCTCCAGAACTCATTGTCTGAACACAGTTCACCATACCGTCCACAAATGCCGGTTAAAGCTCGATCATGCAAAGAAGCAGCCATATGTGAACATGATCCAGAAACGACGTCGTCTTCTCTGTGCAAAGCTCGTTTAAAATGGACTGACGCAAAGTGGAAAGCTGTTCAGTGGCCAGACGAATCGAAATTCTTTTTGGAAATCATGGACGCCGCGTCCTCTAAACTAAAGAGGACTAAAGAGGAGAGGGATCATCTGGCTTTTCATCAGCGTTCAGTTTAAAAGCCTGCATCTCTGATGGTAGAGGGGTTCATAGTGCCTATGAAAGGGCAGCCTGCACATCTGGAAAGGCAACATCAATGCTGAAAGGTATACAGGTTTTAGAGCAACATATGTTTCCATCCAGTTTCCATCTGATCTTGAATATTGAGAGACTCCGCCTCTCCAAGATTCCCTTTTTATAACCAATCATGTTACTGACCTGTTGCTAATTAATCCAATTAGATTGCCAATTAACCTAATTGCCTCAGATGCCGCTGTTTTCAATGACTGACAAAACACACATCACATGTGCGGGAGATTTTGATTAAATTGTGGTTAAATGTTAATATAATGATTAGCAATGCACCGTTATATCGGCTGATAATCGACTATTTCTCCCGCTATCGCCGGGAAAGCACACAGATTGTGTGTTGTGCGTAAAGATGATGTCTCTTGCAGAACTGCAGTTCGTAATCTCTGCACTGTTAAAATTTTACACCGGAAATTAGCAGCAGTGAAGGGCGAGTTTTGATATCGAGTTGAATTTTTTACAATTAAGTATTATTAATTTATAAGAAAGCATAAAAAGCTGAACCATCGGTATCGGCCGATATCACTCTGAATAATCGGTATCGGCTAAGAAATTTAGTATCGCTGCTTCTCTAATAATGGAATTGGATATTTTTTGGAATTGGGTTTGGCGTTTCTGATGCACCAATCCATAATCTCACAACCTAAATTCATTTCTATCGTCACTTCGGTTTGAATTATTGCTTCGTCTTAACACAATTCATCGAATATGCAAAACACATTACAACCCATTACTCTCACCATGCGACAGGAATACGGGGGTCTGTCAGCAGACACCACTGCAGTAAGCCAAGTCACATTTCCTCCAGAGCACAGGGCCAGTCTGCTGGATCGGCTTTCTGTAACCTGCTACGGTTTCGTTCCAGCTACTCGCGAACGCCAGCGAAACGCAACAGGCGGGTTTTCTCTTAAACGCGAGAGATTTCAATACGGCGGCAGCGTAATTAAGCCATGCGTTGTGGACAGACCGGGACCGATACCAATTTTACATCCTGATACGAGTACCAAGTATTTCGATTTGAAAAAGTATCGTACGTTACAGAGTACAGATACGGGTTCTTCTTTGGGGAACTTTAAAACCTTATACATCATCATCATAATGTTTGGAGTTTAATAGAAAGGGAAAGAAAAAAAAAAAAAAAAAAAAGGTCCAGGTATAGGCCTACATGAATTAAACTGGGATAGGAATATGGAAATGTGTAAACTGCAATCCTGGGCTATTTTATACACACATACATAAACATGAGGCTTATTGCTTAATCAAAATTGCAGAACGGTAATAATTCTGCAATAACACCTTTTATTACTAGCAGGCCTATAGAGGGTATGCATTGACGTCACTTTCCCGTCAGAACAAGTCCCCTAGGCCGGACTGAGGGGCAAAAACATCCAACTAAATGGCTGGTTTCAATAGTGGAAGCCGCGAAAACGCTAGAATAACTTAATTACCAGCTTAAATTAAAGGCAGTTGAACTCGACAGTGACGCTTACAACTTGCCCAAGAACCTGATCTCCATCAATCGGTTTTGTCCACATTTATACGTACCCGATTTCTACGCTGGGGAAATACCCTAAGCAAAGCCTGAAGGCATAAATAAATAAATAAATAAATAAATAAACTTAGTTATATACTGGTGAAGGTCAAACCCAGTGAGGGAATGAACGAGCCCCCCGTTATTCATCAATGGAAACAGGCAGCGTTTAAAACGGAATATGTAGCAAATTATTCATCATTGTACAACATGAATACCACGTGCCAAAAGAACTCACGCTTACACTGCTCCACTCCGTAAAAAATAAATAAATAATAAATAAAAAAATAAAATAAATACATATAAAAAGGGGGAGTGAATGGATTTTTGGCACTCTGTAAAAGACAGCTCTGAATCCTTGTTGAATCTGTTAGCACGGTCGATCTCAACAGCCCCTCCCCCAGACGAGTTTATTTTTCTGTGTTTTTGCGGAATTCACGCTGTACACTAATACTGCTGCTCAGTGGGCGTGACCACGACGACTTCCCGCTACCGTGACGTCACGTGCATTCCCACTATTGCTTAATGGCTAATTAATGAATCCAATTTATGTTCCTTGGCTGGGCGATTGTAAAGAGAAAGAAGTGTCTCTCTCTTTTACATGCGAGTCTGTTTCTTTTCCTGTTGAGAACAGTCTGATAAACAGCTGTTTACGGTCAACACTGCTACCTGGCACTGAGAGACACTCCTGAGCTACGGAGGCCAGAGAAGGGAGCTGGACCGCGGTCCGTCGTATTTGCATCTCAAGCCTGAAAGGTCTACGTGAAAGACTGCAGTTATTCTTTCTCCGTGCTTCGCCTGGTGTACCATGTATAAGCTGCATTGTTACGTTTGTTACGTTAGCATACTTGACGCTGGCGTCATAATCCGATGCCAAAATACGAGTATGAGGGATTAACATACGTGACTACGACTTATAAAGGAATTTAAACCAAATTATCCCCTGATTTATAATCGATCTTGTTAGAGAGGGAGATAAATCACTCACATGTGCGTCCACTGCTGACCAATCGTTACTTAAGCCTGAGGAAGGAACGACTGCAACCTTGGCCTTAGAGCCGGAGGTTCGGCTCAGTCTGTTGTAACCTGAAGCAGGTGAGGACGATGGTGGAGGAGCGTATTCATTTGAAGGCACCAACTGAGCAGAGGAAAGGACAGAAGTTGAAGCATTAGGCCCGTTTCCTGCCTTGACACCAGGAGCGCGCCCCCTGGAGGAGCCTCCGACAGCGCCGGCTTGCCCGGCGGAATAGCCTCCTCCAGTTCCGGCGCGTCGGTCAGGCGGAGGTTTAACAGCATCGGAAGATTCATAGTAGCTGTTTACTGCCCTCAGATTTTCCTTCTCTAAAGAGCCGTTCAGCCCTGCTTGGTGGGAGCCACCCCACCGGTTACTTTCCGTCCCGACGCCGATCCCGCTGTCCAAGTTGCCGTAGCTGCCGGAGCGTCCGTCTCCGTTAGGGCGCCTAAATTCGTTCACGGGGTTGTCGTATTCGCTCTCTCGGTCCAGCAGAGAGCCGTGAGACTGAGCGCGCCGCAACACGCTGCCGTCTGGGGTAGAAAGGTACTGACCATCCTCCGTGCCATCCTCCCGCCTCCTAAGGGGTCAGATAAACATTACAGCACTATATGCTACACACAACTATAAGATTATATCCCTACGTCTGCATTTTAACACGCATGTTATTTATTTATTTTGGCTTCTGTGTGTATATTGTGATGGAGAAAGTGCACACTGTTTTGAGCGCCTTACCTGGGTAAGCTGTTGTAACTTGGGGTTCGGAGCTGCACTCCGTAGGAGTCTCCCTTCTTTCCATCCTTGAGCACTACATACGGCTGGCCCGCGATGCCCTGCACCCGGACAGCCACGCCGTAGCGGGACGAGGATTTCCCCGAGCCGTCTCGACGGCCCCCACCTCCGCCTCCACCTCCTGTATCATGCAGGTCATTTATGAAGCGGATCTGAACCCCGTAATCCACTGGGGTTTTTCTACCCGAGGCGGATGCAGACATGCTGGAACAGACAGGGGGGGAAAAAAAAGTTCATCAATCACCAGTCAATTCATTCATCAAATGCCTCATGTTCGCAGAGGTGGAAGGAATGAGGAAAACTCTGAGGAAATCCACAAGGACGCAAGACGAACGTTAGGTTCCTGAGCTCAGGATTGACCGGAGGACTTGAGCTGTGACCCTGCAATGCTACCCATTACCATCCATCCATCTTCAACCGCTTACTCCTTTTCAGGGTCGCAGGAAACCTGGAGCCAATCCCAGGGAGCATCGGGCACAGGGTACAATCACATACATACACACACGCACGCACACACCCATTCATACACTACAGACACGCCAATCAGCCTACCATGCATGTCTTTGGACTGGAGGAGGAAACCGGAGTACCCAGAGGAACCCCCGCAGCACGGGGACAACATGCAAACTCCACACACACGGCCCCGGCGGGACTCGACCCCCGGACCCTGGAGGTGTGAGGTGAACGTGCTACCCATAACCCAGGAGTCTTTTTTTTTTTTTTAACCATTATTAGATATTTTGATACAGTCCCCTTGTACAGGCCAATTCGTTTGTTTGCGCTACACACCAAAGATATTCGAGTTGGAGATCAAAAGATGGATACGAGACGAGAGTTTACGATCTCGGCTTTTATTTCCTGATATTTACATCTAGAGGTCTTAAACAGCATAAAACATGGAACCGTTTGTATCAGACCACCCGATGTTTAGGCGAGCACAAGTATAGGAACAGATCAGAAGTGAACAACACTTAATATTTGCTAGCAATAACTGCATCAAGCCTGTGACTCGTCACCAAATCATTGGTTCCATCCTTGCAAATGTCTGGTGATAAACCTGTCCAATCAAAATCCTTCCACTATCCCCACCCCCCCAATAAAGTCGTTTGCTGAGTCGGCAGTGTGTTTTCCTTAGCACGCTTCGTTAATACTACCGCATGTACAAATGCACTCACTCGCTAGTATAAATCGACAGAGATCACACCGGATCTTCGTAGTGAACTAGTCATTTATACCCGGTTACGATTTTACAGAAAGGTTTACAGCTAGACATTCTAATCTAGCGCTTATGCTTTCCTTTAGCAGCTTATGCCCGGTCGTAGAAAAAGTATTTTAAAAAAATAATAACCTTATGGTTTGTGTAACTGGAGCTTTGAAGTGTTCTCAGTGGATGAACGTGGTTTGGCACATTGACTCGGTGTTACTAGAGTACACACATGAAGGTTAGCCACAGAACAGTCAACACAGGGTATAGCAACCTGCATTCAGACACGGTGTGCAGAGACGGGCTACAGGATGAACAAAACAAATGCACAAGATACAGTGGCTTCGAACAGAACTATAGCCTTACAGCACAGGCATGGGAAACCCGAGTTCACCGTAAGCACGGCTTAAAACACAACCTACACTTTACACGTGAACTAAAACATTACAACGGCTCGAAATGAGTACGTGTAAAGAGCCCGTAGTTAGGTTTAGGGAGAGAGTTGATCACGGCAACAGACCATAATAGTTGTGTGCGCGGCAACTGGATACAAGTGTTTAAAACACACTTCTCAAATTATACCTTGGGCTATATAGACAAAACCCATGTTTGAACAGCAGCTCCGCCCTGAAACGTACCGTCCCTTCCAAAACTATTGGAACAGCAAGGCCAAGGGTTGAATGTGAGATTTTGATTGCAGCTTTAATGTCCTGTCATTTTTAAGTAGAAACGACATGGAACATAGCACACGCATCAGACCACCCGATGTGAAGGCGAGCAAAAAATATTGGAACACACGGCTGACAGGTGTTTCTTGTTACCCAGGTGTGTCCTGTTTGATTGACTGCTTAAAACAATAAATGGCTCTGAACATGTACTTTTGGGTTTAGCCTTCGGTTTCACCTGTGAAGACTGCACTTGCTGTTAAAAAGGATAAACCAACGCGAAGATCCGAGAGCTGTCTATGGGAGAAACGCGAGCCAATTTGAAGCTGAGAAAAGAGGGGGGGAAATAAAATCGGAGGCATCGCGCAAGCAGTTTAGAATGTCCTGGAAAAGACAGGAACCACTGGTGTATACTGAGCAACAGGCGAATCAAAAGCCTGGAAAAGAAAGAGTCACAAAAGAAGAAACCAACAATCTGGTGATGGCAGGGAGTCTCGGGCTTCATGCAGTTATTGCAAGCAACACGTATACAACTAAATATTAACGGTTATTTACTTTTCATTTCATTTAATAGACTTGTTTCTATACTCTCTCGTCTACCAGGAAATTAAAGCTAAACTCCAAACCCATTTTTTTAACTCAAACCCAAATGTCTTGGATGTATAAAACAAAAAAAAAAAAAAAAAAAAAAAAAGAGACACACCAATCCCTTGTTCCTCTCTTTATTCCATAGAACCACACACGTTCAAATGACTTCCTCTTTAATATGCATACAGCAACAAATCACATCGAGTGTCTTCTAATGTCCTGTATACACCATATCTCCTTTCTCTACTGATTTCAGAGAGAGCCAGAATACATCGGTGTGTGTGTGTGTGTGTGTGGTTGTGTGTGTGTGTGTATTAAGTTGACTATAGTAAAAGAAAGTGGAGCAACGGAGTTGGCAGCCAGTGCGGTTAAAAGGTCTCACTCTCATGTGACCATTCAGCAGGAGACTTGCAGCTAAGTAGTACAGTGTAATAAAAAAATAAATAAATAAATTCTCGGTCTTTATTCCGGATCCGCAAAATGGCTAAAGCGACAACTTCGGACTATACATGTATCAAACCTGTTTATTTTTGTGAATTAGCCATGTCTCATGGATACGGTAGAGAAACCCAAAGCAGAAACCCGATACTCGTTGGCTACAAGTGAAGTATTTAGTCACAGAGAAATGAATTCCTGGGGAAGCACACACAAACCACTTCAACTCCTGCCCACAGGAACAGAAGAAAAAAAAGAAAAAAGAAAAAAAAACAAGAGACAAATGAACTAGCTAGAGCACTGGGCAAATAAAGGCTCCAGTGTGCAGCCCTGTCCCAGGTTTTGGTTAGTGAAAAGTACATTAATACAGAATAAATAAAACAATAGACCTTCTGTGCTGTTCTGTCCTCTCATCACAGGACAGTTAGATTATTTATCCGAGTCTTCATTCTCTCTCCTTATGTTTGACCGCGAGGTGACCATTACTGTACGTATAGCAGGCACTGCATAATGATCGTATCTGGGGAAAATGTGGTCCCTGTGAACTCCAGCTTAACGCCACATACCTTGGTTGCAAAGGAAAAAAAAAAAAAAAAAAAAAAAACAAAAACCAGGTGACGGGGAACAGTGGACGTATACAGTGACCCGTGTAACTTCACAAGAATTCCTGGTCGGATTTGACATGCCGATTGTCGCTGACGGCTATGCTAGCCTACTGTGACAGCCTTTCATATGTTAATGTTTGCCGGGGATGGTGGAGAGTTACACGACGTGCTCGGAGAAGTGTTATAGCTGAGATCAAGATTGGGTGTTTCATCAGAATTCCACAGCAACCCCGTCCCCCGCACCACCACAGTAAGTCATGCCTACGCCATGTAGTGAAAACCTTGTTGCCATCGACCATATCGCACCTCGGCCAATGCGTGTGGTGCAGCAGGTGGTGAGAACGCAGCTACGTGCAAAATGAAAAACTTGTCCAAAGTTAATTCTAAATTAATAAATAAATAAAGAAAGAAAGAAAGAACGAACTGGCATTTGTACAACTCTCGAAAGCGGAAAAAGAAAACGGTATCAGACCACCGCACAGGCTGCATTCGCACACGTCGAAGAGATGCGATTATTACACTTCAAGTTTTCTACACCAACATCAAAACACATCCGGAATCCCTTCCGTGCACAACACGACCGAATTCCTCTTAAAATGCACACACAGTCAGATGGGTGAAACAGTGGGAGTATACGGTCATGTGCGCAGTTACTTAAAATAGAATTAACTGGCAATAAAAATCCAGTTAGTAGGGGGGAAAAAATCTTAGCGACAATGCTGAAGTGTTGCAATAGCTTATCAGAAGAGAACAACTCGGGAGATAAATAGGGGATGGGGGGAGGGAGTCGTGTTCAGCAAACACTGTAAATAAACGCTGCAGAAATGACCGTGGCCTATTTTTCGTATTTCCCTGAACACGCTGAACTTTAAAACACCGTTTTAGCACACACAGTGTGGGATCATAAACAACTGATAGACGCTGCTGAACTGCCATGCGTACGAACCGCAACGGATTCATGAGGTGGCAAGGTTCTTCGGTGACCCAACTGCACAAGAGTTGAACTTTCAGGGTCCAACATGGCCACAGCGTGTACTCTAGGATCTGCGCTGTTGGTCAATCTGATTTTATTTATTTATTTATTTATATATATATATATATATATTTTTTTTTTTTTTTACACACATATTTAATAATTGATTCTGCACAAAATCCACTGAGGCTGGAGCTTTAATACGAACCCTTTTTTAAACTTCTTAGGGAAGGTTGAAATCTGAAAAATACGGTCACCGCATTCTAGGTGATTCAGCTGCCAGTGAACTTTGCTACTGAAATGGTTTAATTCCAGCGCTTGCCTGCTGGCACCCAAATCTACAGCAAGAAGGTTTTTACCCAAGAGTCTTCATTTAGATTAGAAGATATCGATGCAGTCTTGCTGGTGAGCGTCATCTTAACTCCCCGCCGAACCCAAATGCAACGGCCACGGGAAAAACTACGAGCGCCTCGAGAACATTTGATACCAGTGGATACCACGTGATATAAGCCCAGTGAACTTCACCACACGGTGGGCCGACACTAATGAGCAGCATGTGCAGCGGGGTCGTGAGACCGCACCGAAAACTTGAGATTGGAATGAACCGGTGGATTTGATCGAACGCGGATCATCGGGTGGTACATAAACGCGCGGAGTCTGCGCGAGATCGAATGCGCGCGGTCATTAAAGCAAAGAGGGGACGTAACGAATACTAAAGAACCTCTGAAATTCAAGTCAACATTTCTAAGATACTGCTTTTCTCTTAAGTCGTTGCCGAGATCATTCGTAACGAAGAACCTGCGTGTTACTTTGAAAAAGGATGACGGACAGAAGCGTTTCCCTAGTGCGCAGACTTTTGGACCGCGCCGTGTTTCACGGGTCAACGAGCAGCCTGCAAACTTTGAGCTGCGAAAATGTCGAGAGGTGTAACGATACAATACGAGTTACCTTATATCTTATGGCATTTAAATCATTTCTATAATAGACGGTGCGAGGGCGGTCATCCTGAGTATGCAGTGCAGTGTCGGTGAGAGAGGTCATTAAAAATGAGAGCAAGGTGCCGTGAAACAGATGAAGGTAGTCGCGAATGTGGAGCAGTGAAGGGAGTGTGCGAGAGCACTTCAGTTCCGCGAGCACTGAAACTCGCATGCCAGTGTCTACACGTTTCTTACGTCGAGTCGAGGTGGCCCAATTTACCTTTTTTTTTTTTTTTTTTTAAATCATCAGGCTGATACAGTCCTCGCACTCTCTTTCAAAAGATGCCTTTGTTTGTCATATACACAATACAGTAAGTGAAATTCTCCCCCTCTTTTTTTTTTTTAACACGGGCCCAGTCGCTCCTGGAGCATGTACGTTTAATCAGATACGCACCAATGTATCGTCTGATCAAGGCCATTTTTCAC
Source organism: Ameiurus melas (assembly GCA_012411365.1). Lineage (NCBI taxonomy): Eukaryota > Metazoa > Chordata > Actinopteri > Siluriformes > Ictaluridae > Ameiurus > Ameiurus melas. The sequence goes on from CM022757.1 coordinate 35,779,000, forward strand.
GCTATCGGTTTAAAAACATCTGACGATCGGGGCCGATTATATCCCGTCAATCAAAAGGGGGCGGGAACACACATGGATTCCGTGCCGTGTGTAAAGAGGACGTCTCTTGTGTGGAATGACGACAAAACTGCAGCCTGTAATCTCTGCACCGCTAAAATTACACACCGGAACGCTGCGGCAGTGAAACGGGAGTTTCTGTGTCGAGTCTAATTCACCCCCCGACCTGAATTATAGTGCCAGTACACAAAGATTTAAATGAAGATGAGTGGACACTTGCGCGTGCACACACAAAAAAAAGTATATATCTCTCTCAAAGAAAATTGTATTTGTAGACTAGTAGATTTCATATCCAGTTAATGTTAATATATAAAAAGTTGATATTATATATGACCAGTTTGATGTTCAGTGATGAAGTAGAAATGCTTGTGTATGTGGAGAGTGAATGTGAGACTAACAGGAGGTTTTTTAGAATTCTGTCAATGTTAATATGAATTAATAACTTTCAATATAATAAGAAATCTTACTTTAATCTTCAGAATCGAGTTCAGAATTGATGTTAGAGTAACGTGTTTTCTGTTTATGAGAACAGTTGAAATGGAGAGAATAAAGCTTTTATTTGCATTTCTTTCAGAATTGTGGAAATTATTATTAATTTAAAAGAAGGTATAAAAAGGTAGAACTATCGGTAGCGGCCGATATCACTCTGAATAATTAGTTATCGTATCGGCTGAGAAATTTAGCATACCAGCAAAGCTAAAGAACATGCTCCATGATGCCCCAGAGTGCTTAATATTGTAAATGGTCAATGGTTTGCACTTAAATCGTGCTTTTTTTTAACCTTAGCGGTTCCAAAGCACTTTCCATTGGTTCTCGTTCACCCATTCACACACACCAATGGTAGCAGAGCTGCCATGCAAGGCGCTAGCTTGCCATCGGGAGAAACTTGGGGTTCAGTGTCTTTCCCAAGGACACTTCGGCATGTGGAGTCACGTGGGCCAGGAATCGAAACGCCAACCCAACGATTAGTGGACAACCCGCTCTACCACCTGAACCACAGCCGCCAACACATTTAATACCAAGTAGGTAACTTGTTTTGGTATCGTATCGACAAGTGCCATAAAACATGTACTCACTCAGGAAAATGCTAGGATATGCAAAATAATCATTTAAAAAAAAGTGTAAAAGTCTGACTGACTTTGCATTGATACAGAATGTTACTACACTGCTTTATATGAACAAAAAGGGAGGTGCTGGTTAAGACGTTGGACTTCTGACCAGAAGGTCGGAAGTTCAAATCCCAGCACTACCAAGCTGCCCCTGCTGGGCCCTTTACCATTAACCCTCAACTGTTCAGCTTCTTTTTGGTCGCTCTGTATCAGGGCACACGTATGAACATTACATATTCGTTTCAACGACGGCAGATGTAAACAACCTAAACATGACAGGAAATTTCTCAGTGCAACAACGTGTCGATGCCAAACCAGAAACCGGGCCAAAGACCGTCGCCAAAACTTATTCATGGTCTGTTCACTTCCTCGCCGAGTGTCGGTGCATGAGCAAACAGTGACCGTATTCAGCACTTACAGCGAATAGACCATCCCAGTGGGGAAGAGTGTGGGGTAATGGGGGAGGCCAAGAGCACCATCTCATCTTTATTACAGTGAAGTGGGGCAGAAAGCCCAGTGGGTAGCATGAGAACACTGACTGCTCTGTCTGCTCTGCTATTGAGCCCGGTCTCGTTCGCTAGCATTCGTCTAGTCTCGAATTCCCCAACACGAACTCAGACTAGTCTTTGAACTACATAATAGAAGTAAACCTCATGGGGGGGGGGGAGCTTCCGGGAATGGAAAGCGGGAGGGGAACTACCTTTCATGAAATTAAATAAGTGTTACGCAAGCATATAACGCTACAATATAGCAAAAGATCATTATCGTCGCGTCACGTGTGTCTACTTTAACCGAAGCACGTACTGACACGGTAGATCAAGTTCTTCTATACAGAACGTGATCTCTTCTGCAGCTTCTTTCCTTCATATGGGTTTCCTCTCCCACAGAAACGATATAAAACCCATGTTTTCAAACGGTACATCGTATCCGACTAAGAATACGCACCTTTTCAAATAAGTGCCGAAGACACGTGTACTAGATCGCTCTCATAAGAAGATAGACCGTGTTCGCGCTAGTGAGCGAAGATGCAAATGTATAATGGCTGTTGCATGCAAACGTCAACCTTACTATGGAAATCAAAGTTGCGAATAAGCTGGGCTGTTTGAATCGTCAGTGCGTGTATGTTCATCACCATCTGCGTGTAAACGTACACACGCCGGCCCAATGCCTGCACGCAGCACTAGATTAGAGTTAGAGTCCGGATCACAGCACGAACGCACGTTTAAACCACCGAAGAAGAATTCTTCACGTTCATGTAATAATTTCACGTTTTCTCCCTGCCTAGACCTTCAGGCTGTCGTCGATCATGAAATACACGGTAAGCCTGGATTTTAAATGCCATAAGAGTGGGCATTATAACGAGCGCTGGGACAAAGCTGAGATTTTCAAATTCCAAGAGCTTTGGAGCGTTTAACAATATCATTTTTGAGAGGGGGAATTAAACCAAATAGCAACTGTTGCTAGGGTGCTTTGGAAAACTCCAATACTTACTCCTTATAGTAACTTCTAGACAGGAAATCTTTTTATTTGGACACACAGAGCCTTAAGTATTCAAGTATTCAGTCTCTTGCAGTCTAGAACTGGGGTTTTTTTCTAGCATGGCCCTGTACTTGGAAAAGGCTTGATGACAGGATGGATGGAACCCAGTCCCTGCAGATGAAAAGCATCTTCACAACATAATGCTACCACATCCAAGCTTCACTGATTGCGTTCTCAGGGTAATTAGCAGGGCTTTCACCAAATGTGTCCATCCATCCATCCATCTTCTACCGCTTACTCCTTCTTCAGGGTCACGGGGAACCTGGAGTCTATCCCAGGAATCATCGGGCACAAGGCGGGGTACACCCTGGACAGGGTGCCAGTCACCAAATGTGTGCCAAAGCCAAAACGTTTTGGGCTCATCACACCAGAGAACTCTCATTTCTGCCAAGTTTTCAAAAGCTGAAAAAGCCGTTGTGATTATCTGCAATTATCTAATTATGTAATGATCTTAAATAATATAATACATACGACAAGAGTCTAATTATAATGTTTCATACCAAAACAGACCGCCAAAGCTTGGCCCTCATATAAACTTTAAACAACAAAAGCAAAATCGGTCTGAACGACTAAAATTATTAATACACATTTGAAGATTTGCAGCACTGATATTACATACACACTAGATCTTCTTTAAAAAAAAAATAAATAAATAAATAAAAATGATATTAAAAGCTCTGTCGTCAGCCCAGGTGTTCGTACTACGAAACAGCGGAGGAGTTGGATCATGTTAAACGAGGAGAACTACTAAACATTTACATGTATTTCACCCAAAGCGACTTACAAATGAGGAAACACAAGCAAAACTCTGCAGTGCTTCAATGGATTCAGACTACGGTCTTCGTAATCGGTACGTTCTTAAATAAAAGTCTGCTTAGAACGCATATATTTCACACGTGATTTAAACACTATCAACAAAGTCCATTCTTAACCAAATACTCCAAACATTATTAATGAATAGCGTGGGTGGGACTACACTTGCTAAAATGGACTCATTTTTGCATTTTAAATGAGTTTTATCCATCCATCTTCTACCGCTTATTCCTTTACAGGGTCACGGGGAACCTGGAGCCTATCCCAGGGGGCATCGGGCACAAGGCGGGGTACACCCTGGACAGGGTGCCAGTCCATCGCAGGGCACAATCACACACAATAATGAGTTTTATATATAAATTTATTATTTTTTTTAACTAGACTAGCTACATCTAATGGACACCGGGTGACTCGTCCAAAAACGTGACTTGGGAACTTTGTTTCCAGTTCCAACTCCTCAAGCTGGTCTTAAAACTGTAACAGGACCATTATTAGCATCTCTCCTACTGAGCAGATTTATGGCCGGCACAAGAGCAACAATTGGCTGGCAGACATTTACTACTATTTACTACAAGAGCTGGTGAAGGAACGGAAAGTGTAAGAAAAACAAAGAATCCAGCTACACATGGACTTTTTAGTAAACGCTAATAATCACAAGTATCACAAACACTAGTCAAGGCACAACATAAAGAAAAACACAATGCTGCGTCCCAATTCACAGGCTAATTAGTGCGTCCCAAAGCGTAGCATGTTGAAACGAGTATCGCTCGCTACAGATTTGCGAAGTGTGGATCTGTGGACACTTATCCGCCGATATCGCCCACAACCCCTTGCGCGAGTGAGGAGTTTTGTGTCGGACTGCTTCACCGAATTCAACCTGCGAACATAGTGGACGAGTGCAACATCGGTGATGCGTCTTCAGTATTCAAGCACAAGAATTTCAAATGTTAAGCACTAACCCCAGTTCTTTTTTACATGACGTGTTAGTATTTACGTGTCAGGATGACTAGTACTTGCATTTTTGCTACACACTCAAAAGTGTCTATTTTTTCCTTCACAAGGAGAGCGCATAATTTTAGTGCGTAGTGCTAACTAATCAGAGTGGGGTTCAACTAAACACACCGACTACGTGTACATGGACGGTAATTTAATTATTGACCTTATTCTGAATAAGACCATATTGTGATTAAGGTGTTTACATGAGTCGCTTTTAGAATACTCCCTCCATGTTCCCGTTTTACAGGTTATAGAACATAGATCGATTAACGGCACACGTCATTACGTCACCGCGCCACGCCGCGCCCTCCAGAATTTCACGCATCGACATACATTTGGTCTTCGTTAAGGGACCGTGAACGGTTTTGAGGGTTTCATTTTGACTTTTATGAACGCTTCAAGTGCAGTTACTTATCCATCATGCTGTATGTGCAAATAGACGACTGCTTGAAGCTGTGGGCTGTGTCCCAAACCGCGTACTTACCGTCTATATATTAGCTGATATAATATTAAGGTCATCAATAATCTCTGTTTACAAGCTAGTTTCTTCATCAGAGCATCGTCTTAATATCGGATTATTGTTGTCCATGTAAACGTGCTGACTGTCTATAAAAATGTTCTTAAAAAAAAAAGATAAACCAACCACCACTACTTTTATTTTTGGCTACAGTTTGGACGGTTAAGGAGTAGCAGGTGTGTGTTTATTGCTTCATCGCACGTCCCGTAGGCAAGGGCTCAACTCCCTCGGCATTCTTTATTTCTTTCCAAAACGCTCTCTCAGTCACCTGAGCTTCTGTCCTTCTTTCAGTCTTGAACAAACCAGCATTTCTTCCTCTCGCTCCAGCTCTTACAACGTGTCTCATTGGCATGACAATGAAGGCTTTAGTGTTTTAGAGCATAACGTACAGCCTAGTACCAACAATGACAGCCATTCTTTCTGGAACCTGCATTCCTGTGTTGCTCACACAACACAGACCCACACATAAACCCAGACATACCGGGAAAAGTTGGCGCGTCCGAGTTCTCTGACAACAATTCGTACTCAGGTGAGGAAAAGGTGTGCCTTACTGAAAAGATAGATCGATTGAGCGGAGCTTTAAACGTAAACATCTACGTACTAATCGATGCCATCGCGCATTTACAGGTCGATAACCGAGACGGCGCGACTGAACGTTTCCCGGGCGAACTTTTCCAAAATCAGATCGGAGTCTGTGTACGAGCGTGTATTCCACAGTCACCAGTACACGACTATTCTACATCTATAAAACAGACCGTCCTGCGGATTATAGCTCGACTTATCAGACCTGGAGTTCAGCCACAGCACAAACTCCCAAATACTTGTGAAATGAGTCACCGGTTTCACTCTTCAAGAGAAACCTCTATAGAAGAAAAATCAATGCCCAGGGAGTCTCGCATGGCTCTCTCGATCATTTCAGTGACGGAGTCAAACGCTTTAACGTGTTTACAGTTACAGCCGAGCGTGTACATTCGCACACTGTGAAATTTAAGAGAAGAACCCTTCGGCACAGACATGAAACATGTTCCTAAGCGGTAAAGACGTGAATCAATTAAAGTGATATTTCTAAGAGTAATGGGATTTGACACCATTGACCTCCAAAGCCTCCAACTGTGTTCCAACAATCTCTCTGGTGTCCCCCACAAACACTCTATATTCCTCCGCTCTTCAGCAGTCTTTCAGGGTTTCTTTTCCCCATTTTCATTATTAGACATTTCTGAACTTCGGTTTTCGCCTGATACTGAAAACGCCATCCCCAACCACCTCGATATCTCCCCCTCCCTCATATTTATTCAATTACCGGACGCCTTCATCCAAAGTGACTTACAGATGAGGAGATACGAGCAAAGCGATGTATCAAGCGGAGAACAATGCAAGTAGTGCTACCCGACTAGATCTTTTACTGAGTCCTAGAGAAGCAAAGTACACAGAGAAGAGTTGAAAGAGCCAGAATAGGTTTTTTGTTGTTTTTTTTTAAATAAATAACGTGAGTTTGGCGTTTTAGGGGTTGGTTACGTGTTCACAGAAGAGGTGGGTCTTTAGCGGTTTGTTTTTTGAAGACGGTGACCGACTCTGAGGTGCGGATTGAGGTCGGAAGTTCGTTCCAGGACTGAGGGACGGTCAGTGTGAAGGTTCTAGAACGGGACCTTGGGTCCATCATTAATCGATCACAGATCGCGTGATGGAGCGTAAGCCTTCAGGAGAGTCTTGAGGTCTTCTCAATTCCATGGAGTTTTTATCCATGATGATTTGCTGTTTTTATATCGTCCCCCCCCCTCTCTCTCTCTTGACTGCTCATTACCAACTTACCAGCGTGAACCTGAACTCTGGCGAAAACAGGATAAAACCAGGTGTTGACACTAATGAGCAGTATTAAAATGTTAATAAACAACAACAACAACAACAACAACAACATGTCAATATGGATATCTGAACCTGGGAATAAACTGAACTTCTACTTCCAGATCAACTTGTGTAGTGTTTAGGACATTTTACAAACCGCCCAAAACAAACCAAAATGGTGGTTTGGGGGGTGCAAACTTTTACACAACCGTAGTTGGGTTGAAATTGGGCTCACAGAACAAGTTGAATGATGACGTTTACGTGCGAAATAGACGATTGTTTCATTAGCGAGGCCTACGCCCAAATCCTAAACCTCTGAGCATCTAGGTACACTAGAACAAACGGGCTCTCTACCGCACCTAGTGCACTATAGATGTATAGTCCACACGAGGTGATTTGGGATCGAGCCAGTGCACAGAAACCGTTTCCCTGCGCGAGACGCAGGTGGAACTGGAGCTGGGTGACTGATTTGTGCACCTGTGACTACAGAACCACCTCAACTCTCCAGACAGAGCTGTTTGAGAGCAAAAACACTCCGAAATAACAACAAAAATAAAGTCAGAGAGACAGGATGGAAAAATGAACTAGTTCACAGTTTGAATAAACTAAGCGAGTACTTTATAGGCTACTAAAACAGCCGCGGAGCTAACACGCTACAAGGTTAGCGAGTAAATAACGCCAAACGCGTTCACCTACCCACTTACAATCGGGTGAGAAGTCTACAAGTGCTGCGTTCTCTCTCTCCACTGCTGGCGCTCAAGGACTCGAGGCTTCCATTACACGAATCCAGCCCGGAGTGAGGAAAGCGCTCGCCAGCTACAACCTGTTACCTTTCACAGACCGACGCGCTTGGCCACGCCCACGGACGCCCGGGAGGAGACTATGATTGGCGAGAACGTGCGTGGTGGGTGGAGCTACGCCAGAGCGCGTTTTCAATTAGAAATAGCAAAATGGCTCCCTGCTGGACAGAGTGCTCGGTGTAGAGTTTAAAGCTACTACTTCATTCCCAGAGTCCTATCCTATAGGCAAGGCCCCCCAAATGGCATTAACATTTGACCGAGGCCCCCCTTTTACAAGATGTCGTTAAAACACATTAAAAATACATATAATAGACTTCTTTACCTCCCCCCCTTTTTTTTTTTTTATTATAATTATTTTTTTTTTTCTTTTTTTTTTTTTTTTTTATTTTATATTTTTTTTTTTTGTGTGTGTGTGTTTTTTTTTTTTTTTTATTATTAATTTAAAAAAAATTTATTTTTGTGTGTGTGTGTGTGTGTGTGTGGGTGGTTGTCTGAGAGTGAGAATCATGTATTTATTTATTTCAAATTGTTGAGGCCCCCCAGGCGCCCCCTGGCGGCCGCCAAGGGGCCCTTACTTTGAAAACCACTGCCCTAGGCAAAATGTAGGAATGGGGCCCTCATGTCAGTGTTTTAACGTCAATAGTTTACATTTCAGCATATTTTATTTAGCATTAACAGAAGTAACCAGGCGTGGACTGCGACCAAGAAGTGGCCCTGGACTTTCTGGTCCAGAGCGGACCAACACACCCGGCCCACAACATGCCTCTAATGAAGTAAGCATTCTGATGGCATTTTTAGAAGAAAAAAAAACATAATTAATTAGTGAAAAGTAAAAATAAAACTTTCTTAATCATAAGTTTATGCAGCGTTTTGGGGGCCCTTGGTAGTTCGGGGCCCAAGGTAATTGCCGACCTTTGTCTAATGGTAAAGTCTGCCCATGGGTTAGCATGTTTGCCTTGCACCTCCAGGGTTGGAGGTTCGATTCCTGTCCAGTCCAAAGACACACGTTGTAGGCCGATTGACATCTCAAAACAATTGCAGTGTGTGCAAAGAAGGTGCCCTGTGATGGGTTGGCACCCTGTCCTGGGTGTACCCCAGGCTTGTGCCCTGAGTCCCCTGTGAGTCTTGACTCTTTGTTGGATAACTGGATGGATGGACGGACGTGTCCTGGTCTAAAAATAAATAAATAAAATAAAAAATGAGAACCTGTTTGACAATGAAAATAATAGATTAGTTCTGTGAAGTACTGGAATATTTCTCAATCACTTGTCAACAAGCTAAAGTGTTGTGTGAGATGTATTACAGAAGACAGAACATTTGTGCATTTTAGACTTAACTGAAAACCACTTAAGTAAGAACACACAAACAAACAAAAACCTTCAATGTAAACTTAAACAAGATTTGTTTGTATGTTACTGTCACTAACCAATAGAGGGAGGCATTGTCTGTCAGTGATTGTGTAATGTCTTACAGATATGTTGGACTCATTAATCTCGTCTTCAGGCTGTAAGATTAGAGATTATTTCCATCCATCCATTTTCTGTGCCACTTATCCTACACGGGGTCACAGGGAGTCTGGAGACTATCCCAAGGAACTTGGAGCACAGGACACCCTGGATGAGGCATCACAATCACACACACAATGGACAATTTGATAATGCCAATCAGCCTACAGTACAACATGGGAGGAAACCCTCAAAGCATGGGGAGAACATGCAAGCTCCATGAACACAGAGCGGAGGTGGGATTCGAGGCAAATATCAAGGGCAAACGAGGCAAACATTTACCCCATAAATGGTAAATGGCGCATTTATATAGTGCTTTTATCCAAAGCGCTTTACACTGTGTCTCATTCACCCATTCACACACCAATGGTAGCAGAGCTGCCATGCTAGGCGCTAACTTGCCATCAGGAGCAACTTGGGGTTCAGTGTCTTGCCCAAGGACTCTTCGGCATGTGGAGTCACCCGGGCCGGGAATTGAACCGCCAACCCTACGATTAGTGGACAACCCGCTCTACCCACAGCCGCCCCTTATAAATTAGTTACCACTTGAAATTGATTGAAAAAGTGTACAGGGACGTCCTGTTCTTGTCACTGTCATGTCATATTTTCTCCAATTCTTGATTATTGTCTTTACAGTGTTCCATAGTATATCTAATACCTTGGAAATTGTTTCCTAACCCTCTCCCGATTGATATTTTGCAACAGTGAGATCCCGTACCTGCTTTGATCTTTTTGTGGCCCACGGTTTTTCCAGTTGGATGTTACCAAGAAGATGTCAGGAAAATCCCACAGGAACAGATGTACTTTATTTGGGGTTAATCAGTCAATTTAACTGATGGCAGGTGTATACTAATTAGTTGTATGCACTCAAACATGGTTGTGTCACTGAAAACACGCCTTATTGAACTCCGAGCTCAGATGAAGACATACATGACAGCATTGCTATGTGAAAGATCACTCATGGAGCCACAGGTTGCACATCACTATCCAAACACAGCTAGATATAGTTTAGAGTCAGATCACCATTGCTTGCCAGATCAAAGAGGCTGGTCCTACAAAGGATACTACTGAGGCTGAACATGGAGGAAAAAGTTCCCTACCTCTGCTGTAGACGTTGATTCCTCCACCCATGATTCCTATAAGGAGCTTCCACACCACGCTGTGCGCTCTCAGTTTCAGAGTCACTAAAATAGATTTTGGTTTAATTATGGAAAAGAGGACTATTCGATTAGTTGACAACTTTTTGAATTACTAGTAACTGTGCAACACTTACTATAGTGTATAGTCTCCACTGTGCCACCATGCCACCTGGGTATTTAATCAGCACTCTGAAATTCTGATCTATACTAATCAAAATTAGTTTAGATTAATACAAAGAAAAAATCAAAAAAATTGTGTAAATTCAGGAGTTTGGGAAATTCAGAAAAGCAAACAAGTCTGTTGTGTTTGTCAGGTACTCAACTCTGCCCACATCAGCGTGAATAAACTACGTTTCCCACAATTCCCGGCCAACAGGCTCATCACATGAATAAAGATAAGACCTTCCATCAACTTATGCAAAGGTCAAGATTGTGATTTGTCTGTGATACACCACATTTGTGTTATGTTTGTGTTCTTTCTGTTCTGTTTGAGTTTGGTTTATTATTAATTTTGATGTTTATGTTCAGCTGGTTCCCGCCTCCTCTTAGTCCTTCTTTAAAGTTTGTTACACTGGAGCTTCCAGCCAACCCTTTATCTTTATCTTTATCTCTCTCTCTCTCTCTCTCTCTCTCTCTCTCTCTCTCTGTCTCTCTGTCTCTCTCCCACTGATTAGCCAAATCAGTGCCAGGTGTGCATCCTCAAAACCTGGCTTCTCCCTCCTCCTCGTCACAGGGGGCAATTAGTTTTTCACACTGGTGATAGGTGTTGGATGACTTTTTTTGCTTCAATAAAATAAATAAGTAAATAAAAACTGTATTGCGTGTTTACTCAGGTTGCCTTTGTTTTATGTTGTATTTAGTTTGAAGATCTAAAACTGTTTTTAGTATGACATATACACAAAAACAGAAGAAATCAGGATGGGGCAAATACTTTTTCACGGTACTGTGTGATCTTTCACTGTTTTGTATTATCATGTGCATTGTTTCTTTGACCCCACAGTGACCTCCACCTCCCATCCAATGTACATGAAGTCCCGCCTCCAACAATGTACAGTGACCAGGGGAGATCCAATCCATCTACCAGTAGGTCTATGGGTGGTGGGAGAAAAGCAGAGAACCCGGAGGATACTACTCCGACACAGGAGGAAAATACAGTTCCACATCAACAGTATCCTGAGCTCAGGATCCAACCAGGGATCTTGGAGCTGTGAGGTCTTCATGATCCATACACATGCACAATATAAGGTCAATCCACTTGGAGGAAGATGACAATTGGATGAAGCTGCTCCATGAAGACCTTTTAGTATGTTTTTTTTTACATACTGTATGTGTTTTAGTGAATAGTGATCGACATTGAGCACTGATTTGCTTTCTATAATAAAGCAACTGTAGTGTTTCACTAATAGTGCATTTTGTAATGACAGAAAGACAATACGTATGCCTAAGACTTTTAAACATCTAACCAACTTTCATTTTTATAACCAGGATTTATTTATTTATTTATTTCATTTTTTTGCCTGAAGCACAGTTCTATGGAAAACACCTTAAAAATAGTTTTGTTGATTCAAAAATATTTCTTCTTAAAACATGACCTTGAGAGTTCAGAGTGATGTCTTAATATAAATAATGTACTATAGTGGTGTAATTTCCCGTTTAAAATGCTAAAATCTCCCAGAATTTTGGTCCTCAACAAAGATTTTCCAACTATAATCTAAAGATTTCTATTTTTCATTTACAGTTTTGCTATGGATACTTGTATATGTGTGGACCCTTGTATGTTATACTTGTGCTATAATGTGAAAATCTCCAAATCCTGATTTTTCTACAGTTTGGGGCCATCAACAAATTTTCCAGGGCTATAAATATTAGAATTTTGTTATTTATAATTTTCACCATTTCAGAAATTCTTTAAAAAGGATTTGTATATGTGTGAGTGTAACGTTTTTAAGGAATTAAAGACACTATAACTCTAAGGCAAAACACTGTGGCAAAGACGAAACACAAACCAAAGACAAAAACACGGCAGCAGAGACAAAGGTACCCCAACCAAGGGCGCTTCTCCCGGAGCCAACATACACTCCCTCCCTCTGGAAGTCCTGGCCCTCTGGGCACACTGTCCTCAGCAGGGCAGGAAAGCAGAGCGACATCTTCAGCGGAGCCAGAAAGCAGATCGACATCCTCAGTGGACCAGGAAAGCAGAGCGACGTCCTCAGCGGAGCAGGAAAGCAGAGCGACGTCCTCAGCGGAGCAGGAAAGCAGAGTGACATCCTCAGCGGAGCAGGAAAGCAGAGCGACGTCCTCAGCGGAGCAGGAAAGCAGAGCGACGTCCTCAGCGGACCAGGAAGCAGAGCGACGTCCTCAGCGGAGCCAGGAAAGCAGAGCGACGTCCTCAGCAGACCAGGAAAGCAGAGCGACGTCCTCAGCGGAGCAGGAATCAGAGCGACGTCCTCAGCGGAGCCAGAAAGCAGAACGACGTCCTTAGCAGACCAGGAAAGCAGAGCGACGTCCTCAGCGCAGCAGGAAATTAGTGTGTTGCTTCTTAAAGGATTATTACATACTGTATACAGATGATTAAAATGAATCACAATTAGGAGCAAATTAGGCTGCAATAGGGGCAAATGAAAACCTTTATTAATGTAAACTATATAAGCAAACCATATAAAAGCTATTTACAAACAATTCTAAAAAATAAAAAAATGTGTTCAACCTTATATTTCTAGGCTTTTCACGTGCACATAGTACAAGCATCAACATTTAATGGTACTTGTTTGTTAAAGTGATAGTTCACACAAAAATGAAAGTCATTATGCTCAAAATCTTCATTTTTCAACTTTCATCAGCTGGATTCTGTGATTCTGTGATTGACAAACTCATCGAGGTTCAAGGACTTTTATCTCTCCAAGACTCTACACTTAAGATACCAAGATTGCTCAGCCTATCATCATCCATGGTTGAATGCAGGTAAGTCTTATCCAGCTTGAGAGTGGAGAACATGCAGTTGCACTCATAGGTATGGCGACTGCAATCTTGCACAATCTAAAAAGCTCATGGAATACATCTTTCAAAGCCTCAATAAGCACAGTGAGTTCTACTACACTAGTGTTCTCCTGTATGCCAGCTTGCACTTTCCTCCACAGAATTCATTTCATTTGGTGAATTACATTTCTGTGGTCTCTAGTGTTGCATTCATAAACAGAGTCACAGGGAAACTGTGCTTCTTCTTGGGAAAAAAATGCCACTTTTGGGATTTAACACTTGGATTCCCATCATAATTTCACAGTTTTGTTTTGAGAATCGTCTGTTTAGTTCACTCGGCATATAATCGAGACCAGGGTAGAATATAAGGGTGCGAAGGGTGTCCTCTGTAATCTCAGAACGCTCACTCAATAAGACATTGTGCTGTATCCTTGCAGCTTTATTCTCGGTTTTGTCTTTCTTTTAGGAATTGGTTAAGTCTTAACATTGCATCTTTCCAGAGTCTTCAAAAGTAGGATTCATCCCTTTAATCGTGAAAACGATGCATAAGGGCTTCAACTAGATCCACAGCTGAGCCCAGTACAAGAGATAGCGACTGAAGCATTTCAGCTCCAGAAATCTGGGTCAAGGTCACTCAAAAAACAATGAATCTTATGTTGATTTGAGCAAGAATGCACCGTGCATTAACAGTTACAGTGGTGTGAAAAAGTGTTTGCCCCCCTCCTCATTTCCTGTTCCTTTGCATGTTTGTCACACTTAAGTGTTTCTGAACATCAAACCAATTTAAACAATAGTCAAGGACAACACAAGTAAACACAAAATGCAATTTGTAAATGAAGGTGTTTATTATTAAAGGTGAAAAAAATCCAAACCATCATGGCCCTGTGTGAAAAAGTGATTGCCCCCTAAACCTAATAACTGGTTGGGCCACCCTTAGCAGCAACAACTGCAACCAAGCGTTTGCGATAACTTGCAATGAGGCTTTTACAGCGTCCTGGAGGAATTTTGGCCCACTCATCTTTGCAGAATTGTCCTAATTCAGTTACATTAGAGGGTTTTCGAGCATGAACGGCCTTTTTAAGGTCATACCACAACATCTCAATAGGATTCAGGTCAGGACTTTGGCTAGGCCACTCCAAAGTCTTCATTTTGTTTTTCTTCAGCCATTCGGTGGTGGACTTGCTGGTGTGTTTAGGATCATTGTCCTGCTGCAGAACCCAAGTTCGTTTCAGCTTGAGTACACGAACAGATGGTCGGACATTCTCCTTCAGGATCTCTTGGTAGACAGCTGAATTCATAGTTCCTTTTATCACGGCAAGTCTTCCAGGTCCTGAAGCAGCAAAACAGCCCCAGACCATCACACTACCACCACCATATTTTACTGTTGGTATAATGTTCTTTTTAGAAATGCAGTGTTCCTTCTACGGATATACTTGGACACACACCTTCCAAAGAGTTCCACTTTTGTCTCATCGGTCCACAGAATGTTGTCCCAAAAGTCTTGGGGATCATCAAGATGTGTTGTGGAGAAATTGAAACGAGCTTTGATGTTCTTTTTGCGCAGCAGTGGTTTTCTCCTTGGAACTCTGCCATGCAGGCCATTTTCGCCCAGTCTTTTCCTGATGGTGGAGGCATGAACGCTGACCTTAACTGAGGCAAGTGAGGCCTGCAGTTCTTTGGACGTTGTTGTGGGGTCTTTTGTGACCTCTTGGATGAGTCGTCGCTGCGCTCTTGGGGTAATTTTGGGCGGCCGGCCACTCCTGGGAAGGTTCACCACTGTTCCATGTCTTCGCCATTTGTGGATAATGGCTCTCACTGTGGTTCGCTGGATTCCCAAAGCTTTGGAAATGGCTTTATAACCCTTTCCAGACTGATAGATCTCAATTACTTTCTTTCTCAATTGTTCCTGAATTTCTTTGGGTCTCGGCATGATGTGTAGCTTTTAAGGATCTTCTGGTGGACCTTACTGTGTCAAGCAGCTCCTATTTAAGTGATGCCTTGATTGTGAACAGGTGTGGCAATAATCAGGCCTGGGTGTGGCTAGAGAAATTGAACTCAGGTGTGGACAACCACAGTTATAGTATGTTTTAACAAGGGGGGCAATCACTTTTTCACACAGGGCCATGATGGTTTGGATTTTTTTCACCTTTAATAATAAACACCTTCATTTACAAATTGCATTTTGTGTTTACTTGTGTTGTCCTTGACTATTGTTTAAATTGGTTTGATGTTCCGAAACACTTAAGTGTGACAAACATGCAAAGGAACAGGAAATGAGGAAGGGGGCAAACACTTTTTCACACCACTGTAGATCTCCAATGTTATCTTCAGCTATTTTATTTGAAACATTTTTTTTTTTACAAAGCATTCAAAACAATAAAAATGTGTTGATTTTAGCTCACCTGTAATGACATGCTCATACCATAAGGGTAAGACTCCCTCCACAGAGCTTATACTCTTCTATTAAGCGGCATGACGATGAATCTCACGAGTGTTTTACAGCAAAGTTAGGTCCATAGATATGCCCTGTTACTGATGTTACTGTGGCCAAACAACTCTATCTTTGATCCATCTGTCCAGAGCACATTATTCCAAAAGGTCTGGTCTTTGCCTATATGCTCATCGGCAAACTGTAGACTTGCAAAGGCTTTTTTCCGGGCACGCCTCCCATGCATGCCAAAATTGTGCAATCTCTTTCTGATTATAGGCTGAATTTGTTTGATGTGCCAGTCCTGGACAAATTGGCAGTCGTTTGAAATATGCACCATTTGTAGACTATTTTCCTTACGGTATAATGATGTATTTCAAATCATTTGGAGATCTTCTTAAATCCCTTCCCAGACTCATAGGCATCCACAACCTTTTTTTCTGAAGGCCTTACAGAACTCTTTAGGTCTTGGCATGATGACAACACGCGCCTCAATAACAATGGGAAAATAAGCCAGACACTAGATATGAGAGTGGTGTAAATAAGACAGGTTCCACCTGCACTCCCTAAGCAGGTTCTAACCATTGGCACCCAATCTTCATCACCTGATTCTAATTTTATGTATTTGAAGGTGTGAAGGGGTGTACTTACTTTTTCCATGTGACTGATCTGTTGTTTTTTTTGTTCATTTAAATAGTAAAAATTACTACAAATTATACATTTTATGTGTCATTTGATAGAGTGTATCAGCTTTATTAATAGGCAGGGTTTCACGGAAACTGTTTGCTTGTCCAAATATGTCAAAAAAGCCAATAATTTCTATGGGGTGTGCTTATTTTTTCACACAATTGACTAAGTCAGAAAAAAATAAAATGAAAGCAGCAGATAAGCCGTACATAGCATAGTACTTATCGGTGACATTGAAAACAAAAACTGGAGCTGGCAACCGTCTGTGTTTGAAAAAAAAACAAAAAAACAAAAAAAAACAATGGAAAAGGCATTTAGAAAATGTATGAGATGAAGCTGCTGCTGGTGGCAGAGTACAATGAGTAGCTAGATGATATGATTCCCAGATAGGGGCTTACCCTGGAATGAAATTCTCTGGAAAGATGGCTGTTTAGAGAGGAGCAGCTCTGACCTACCACCTGTGATGAGAGAAGTTGAACTGTAGAATGTAATTCTTTGGCAGACAAGTATATTAGGACCTTCCTTTTTCCTGTGCACACTCACTCTGTGCACCATGCCAAGCAAACCTATATCAGGCATTATAAGAAGCACCACCAGTTATACTGTGCCATGACGTGACTAGGCTACACCACTGATGTACTGCAAAGGTCAGGCTAACTATGACAACAAGGAAGAGGAGGTGAGCCAGATGACAGACCTCATGATGGTGGACTGCACTGACTTTTTGATACTGAAGAAAACAAGGCTTTAAATCAAAGCTTTGCAAAGTGAGATTCCTGAGCTGGCAAAAAAAAAAAAAAACACAACAAAAATCAACAGTCGGATGACTTTTCTTCTGATCTGAGCTACCTGACCCCAAAGAATACACACTGGAATTGTGTGAGTCCAGTGGAGGAGTGTGTGAGGGACTATATTTTTGAGTATATTCTGCCCAGGGAAGATAACAACTCCTGTCATGTCGATTGTTGGCACAATATGAGCTTAAGAATCTTCCTTATTTCCTTCTGAACCACTTATGACCACCTCTGTAGAAATTCCCTCTAGAAGAACTCTAGCAGAAGAGGAACAGAGCTTGGTGGGAAATACAATCTTTTCTCTGACTTTACATATCATACAAGTGTTTGATCATTAAGAATAAGGAAAGGGTGCTCTCGCATGTCATTTTCTCACCTCTTCAACTGCTGGTTTTGATAAACAGCAGTTCACATTTTCCCCACATCATAGTTTCATTCTGCGGAATTGAGCTTCCTAGAATAGAAGAAACTCACATTTCTCAAGCTTGACATATAAGTGGTTGTCCAGAAGCTTTCTGAAGACTTAATATACATCTTGCACATTATCATCATCTAAGGAAAAATAGATAAAGATATCATCAACATACACAAGGAACTGATTTATTATCTCTCAAAGGACTTCATTCGCAACCATTTGGAATACCTAGGGGGTGTTAACCAGTCCATGTGGCATCACTAGGTATTCATAATTACCGGTCATGGTAATGAAGGCCATCCTCCATTTGACTCCTCTCAGATCCTGAAAAGATAAGCACAGCATAATTAGGGTTTTGTGAAAATGCATGCTCAAATTGACCTGTTCTAGGGCTGATGGTAATAGAAGCGAAGAATAGCAGTACTTCAATCTGACAGCTTTGAGGCCTTTCTAATCAGTGTATAAGGTATTGCCTACTGTCCTACTGGAGAGGTGGATGGGCTGACATACATTCTTCCACTGCTTGTGGCTTGATGATTGATAGGGATGTGCTCACCCGGATTTAATTTGGGGGTCAGAGGTCTCGCTTTATATCCTGCTCTGAAATGTCCCCTTTCTCCACAACACAGTACAGAGACAATGACCTTCTCTCCTTTGGTTGGGATTTTTTTTCCTCTTTCTCAAATATCTTTGCTTAATTTACTTCCCCGTGTTGCTCTCGAATCTCCACCTAACTCGTTCTGTAGAACCTGGCTTGAAGGAGATTGGCAATGTGAATGGTGAGCTGAATTACTTGGTTGAGGAAGAGTTAGTCAACTTTGTATGCAAGCTCTGACTGGAGAGCTTTTGTGTGCCCCAGAGATAAAGCAATTCTCAATGTGCTTTCATTCCATCTGCTTTCTGCAGCAAGAGTGTGAAAAGTAAGGGTCTCACTTGTCTTGGTAACAAAACGTGCTCGCCGGGACACGGACATGGTGAGTAGGAGAGCTTGAGAACAGGATGGTGCATTGCAATAAAAAAAAATAAAAAATCCTTTGCATTTAATTTTTTCATTGTGCTACAGGGGTTTGTGAGAATTGACTTCTGGGTTGTTTACAGAAACACAGTTAGTGGCACTGACTTTCAGTATTGAGGGAATGTTGCCCCTGAAACTCCATAGCTGTAATAGTCTGAAGAAGTTGTTGAGCATGAGCTCCCAATAACTAACCTTCGTATGAACACTACCTCTGTACAGTATGCTGCTCCTGCACCTCTGCTGGATCCAAAGTAGAAGGTGAAGTCTTCTATAACAACTGAGAAGCAGACTGAGGATCCATTTGAAAGAGGTTTGTAGCGAAGTGGAATCACAATCCAATATGTTTCAACAAGTCTGAAGAGTAATCCAGGGTATGTCAGGTCTGAATTAACAAGGTATGGTAGGTATGTAAAGCCTGTCAGAATTAATAAGACTTGGAATTTATGCAAACACTGTGATTGGCAAGACTTTGTGATGTACTCTGGTGAGTGCAGCCTCTGCTGGCCAGGACGGAAAATTGTCCTTGTTACAGTTTGTATTCACCTCGGTAACAGGGAACAGCTGTACCTTGCTGGTAGTGCTGAGGGTTTTTAGTTGTTTGCACAATTACACAACATATACATGCAAAACCTGAATTGCACAGAAGAGGCCCAATAAACTTACCTCTGTCTCTATTCAGTCACTCTGATCAAAGGCCCCATGTGGAGACAGTGAGAATGGTCATTCTGGTGCTCCTTCTGATAACCAACACGGGTCACTGCAAGGACTTTAAAAAGGAAAGGCTCTTGGAGAAGATATTGTGCTAGTTTGAAATGTTACAAGCCCATTAATCAAGAGTGGATGAAGGCGGACGGGGGGGTGTGATTGTTATGGGGGGCTATAGTTGCTGCTGCAACTTGTGCAACAGCCCCCTCTGTTGCACAAGTTGGTATCGCCCAACTATTGCCTCACAACACAACGCTTAATTACTGCCATTTGACTGGGAGAGCACAGGTAGCTCTGAAGATGAAGAGAAGTGCTGTCCAGCAGACTATTATGCAGTGCTGGTCAGAGAGGGACAGTAAAAAAATATATATAAAAGATGTACACAGGAGGGAGGATAATATGGTGTAATCTAGCCACATGACACGCCACATATATTGAAGATAGATAGTTAATTCATTACAATTTAGCTGTAACTATCAATATGAGTTAGCGAAAAACAGCCTTGTGTTATGCTAGCTAAATTTTGATTTAATAGTTCCCATTATTATCACCAACAAGGTGGCTCACACTAAATGATGCGTATAAGTGTTTATCAGTTACAGTGTGCAATCATTTGGACTGTTATTATGAGGAAGAAGGTGATTGAAGTACATCAGTCTGGGAAGGGATACACAGTTATTTCAAAGGCTCTGGGATTCCAAACGACCACAGTGAGAGTCATTATCTCCAAATGGAAAAACTCGGCACAGTAGTGAACGTTCCCAGGAGTGGCTGACCTTCCAAAATTCCTCCAAGAGCACAGGACAACATCAACATCAACCTACAGGCCTCTCTTGCATCAATAAAGTTCACTGTATATGACTTCACTATCGAGAGATACACTGGGCAAAAATGGCAGCCATGAAAGTGTGGTGAGGTGAAAACCACCTTGATGATCCTCAAAACCTTTGGGAGAATGTTCTGCGGATTGATGAGTCGAAAGTGGAACTGTTTGGAAGACAGGAGTCCCGTTACATCTGGCGCAAACCAAACACTGAATCTCACATAAAGGAACATCATACCTACAGTCAAGCCTGGTGGTGGTAGTGTGATGGTGTGGGGATGCTTTGCTGCT